>VYZP01035282.1:74007-141783 GCA_013400635.1 Hypocryptadius cinnamomeus | reverse complement strand
TTTTTTTTTTAAGCAGTTGCAAGAATTAACAGAATTTCACCATTTCCTTTTTACTACTGGCAACACACTTTAATATAAATCTCTGCAGAGAGTGTATTTTCATGATAACCAACAGCTACAGTTCATGCTGAGCCTGCTGCTTTTGTATTGCAATCTAAATGAGATCTACAAAGTTTAAACCATGAGATGCAGGAAATCCAAACTTGTCTGTAACATTGTACATCCCTACTCCGGAGCAGTAAAAGTGCTGCTTCTGGTCACATCAGTGTACCACACATACACCAGCCCCATCCCTGAGTAAAAGGTGTGAAAGGTTTCTAAATGTTCCTTGATTTAAGGGAAACAAGAGTAGTGATGTCACTTCCCCATGCTGAGAAAATGACGGGAACGACAGGTCGAATGAAGCGACAGTGGGACAAAGGAATTAAAGGAATGAAAAAAGGAACGTGTGTCCCTCCCCTCCTCCCGAGGTCTGCATCTTTGAGGGAAAGCGAGTCTAAGGGCAAGGTACAAAATGGTAAAATAGGTCAACAGCGACTCCGATTCGGGTCTCGACCAGAGGACTCGAGGTAAGTGACATCAAACTCAAATTCCCCACGATGTGGCCCAGACAAACTGAAACAATGCCTAAGTTAGACGCTATAAGGAACAGTCACTGTATATATAGCGATATATAGATAGATAGATAGATAGATAGATAGACAGACAGACAAATAGATTTTTTTTTTTTTAGAAATCCCTATAAAGAGGTTCTTGTTTTATTTTTCTTTGCCCTGACTAATTTCTTGGTGATTGTATGCATTTTGTTGTAAACTAAAGAGGCCTGCTACAAAAGGAGAGAAACGAACAGACAAAAAGAAAACTGCTCTCGGTTACTATTGCAAAGCAGCCGCCACGCAGAGCAGAGGCAGAGCCTCCTCCTTTGGCTTCACCTCAGCATCCCCTGCTTGCGAGTGGTGTTTTGCACCTGCCCTGGGGATTGATGACACTCCCGGGTCTGGGGCTGCACCACAAGGGATGCTCAGTGCCAGAGGGAAAGGCAAAGCCCCACCTTGCAAAGGACTCGGCCCCGGTGGGAGCCAGCTCCTGTGTCCAGGTGGAAGGTGACACTCGGCCATATGGTTGAGTGCCACCCTCCACCTGGATGCCATGTAGACATGAATACATCTCTTTTTTGCTTTTTTTTTTTTTTTTCTTCCTGGATCTCTTTAAACAACAAATATAAAAAGGGTTCGTGTTTCCTGGGGCAAGGGATCTTCTACCCTTAATATGGTGTGGGTTTTTGGAGGGGGGAGGACAGGGAGGGACTTATTAATGGTGGGGGGGGCAGGGAGAAAGGTAGAAAGAAAGAATTCAAAAGAGACAAAACCAGGGGAAATCAGAAGTGGGTATGAGATCTAGCTAACACCGCACAGGTGAGTCTAAGTTGGCACGTAAAGTATTGCACATCCTACAAAAGCTAAAGCATGGAAGGGGACAATTGTTTGGAAAGAACCAGTTATTTCAGAATTCCTCAGTCTGAAATACAAGCACAGAACTAATACATTCCTATTGCTCCAAATGTTTTTTTTTTATTATTATTTTTTTTTTAGTGTTAGTTGAATAGATCCAGTCAGTTTAATAGCCCCTGCTTCCTTATTGACCACAAATGTGTATGCGAATGGTTTTACTTGAGATTTCTTTTTAAGTACACGTGAAGTACAGAAATAGTGGTAAGACTGTGAACTAAAATCTGTAATCTTTCTATTCCTTTCCATCAAAGATTAAAAAAAAAAACAGGAAACAAAACGAAACAATAAATTGCAAGTGCCCTGAGCAGAGTATATGGAAGATTAAGCAACTTCTCTGAGCAGAAATATTAACAAATAAGCACTAACTAAGCTGTGTGATTGTGAGAAGAAACCCACTCAGCTATTTGGTAGCCCGCTGAGAGGTTAATAAAATTCAAGGAAATTCAAAAAAAGTTTCAAGCTATTTTAAACATATTTCAACTTTTTGGTGCACCCCAGAATATGGTATAAAAACAATTAGGTCTGGCGTGAGCTAAATTTCAAGTAACAAGTAACGAGAGTCAAAGATGGGGTTTGGGGTTAACATTTCTTCTCTCAAAGAAAAGCACTGTATTTCAGGGGAGAGGGAAAACAAGACTTTAAATAAATTTGTTCACTTTAGGTTACTGTGTTTCTAATGACAGACTTTGATTTCCTGTTCTCCCTATGAGTACAGCTTCTTCAAAACTACCTGAAGGATGTGAACTCGCCAACCAAAAATGACGACACGAACGCTTGCTCACAGAGGGCCCGAGTGCGATCCCACTGAAATCCCACTGGGATCTTCCAAGAAGCAGCGACAGGCTTTAGCACTCAGCCCCGACACACTTCATACTCGCACCTCCCCGAGGCTCGTGCAGGAGGTTGGGTGCACAGCACCTCAGAGGATCCGGCCCTACCTGGGGAAAGAAAAGACTGAACGCGTGAATCCCCCCGCTCCTACTTGGTTTGTACCAAACTCCTGAAATGTCGCCTTTCCAATGGAAAACGATGCAATTAAAATATAACAAATAATAATAATAATAATAAAAAATAAAATAACAATAGGTTTGTTTTCAAAACAAACAAACACCTTGCTTACTTAGAGAAATGGGTTTTTTTCTGGAAAACTCTCTCAGCAAGTCTGAAGAAAAATTCTCAGAGGTGTCCTGGTAGGACCTGGTTCTGTGTGGCCGATAAGGTAGAAAGACTGAAAATGAACTCTGAAAGGAACATAACCCTATGAAATGGCCTAGAGCGTAGGCAGGTTAGTGAGTAATTGCTACATTTGTTTATGCTCTTTCAGACCCCCCCACCCCACAACATTATTAGGTAAAAACTGCAGGAATACCACACAAATGATAAACTCAAGATGTGCAAATTGCAAGATTCTTTAAAGTCCATCTTTTTCAAAAACACTGGACAATGATTTTTCCTCTTTCCTTTTTCCTTTCTCTTATTTTTTTTTATTATGTCAGCTCGCATATGCCTTTAACTCTTTCTCAAGCATTAAAGTTTAAAAAGTGCCTCCTATTAAGTAGTCCTTTGTGGACAATGACTGTCACATACTAGTTCAAATAATTCACATTCATCCCTTTGAAACCACATTAAAACTTTCAGCATCTTGCCTGTGAGAAAACTTTACATAGTTGCATGTAGTTACAGTGTTGAAGAGATTTGTTTGTTTGTTGTTGTTGCTTTCCGAGCAGATTAAAGTGATATACAGTACGTACTGAGTGTTAGACCAGGATGCTCAGCAATAAAGTGTGAACAGCATTTTAAGTGCTTAAAGACATTCTAGGTTCATCTTCAACAGCGGATTCCTGTGTCACACACCGCAATTTGAAAAAAGTGGCACCAGTTGTCCATAACCATGAACTAAAACCAGTACTAGAGTTAAAGACAAAGATTTGCAACCTAACTGCAAACGATGGATGCCTGTGATCTCAAAGGGGCAGTCTGCGTCTACCTTGTGGAAGCAAATGTCAATGGCGTAACCCGGTCGATTCGTCTAACACTGCACAGAAACAGGAGTGAGCCTGAGCCAGGCGCATCCGCAGAGCCAGAGGCCTCCTCGCACACCCACGCACAGCCACGCCACACGCACACAGCCACCCCCCGCCCTCAAGGGAAACCCTGCAGGGCGACCGGCGCGAGGGTCCGTACAGCCTCGCCGTCGCTGACTCCGGGCAATGGAACTGCACTAGCAAGCAGAAAGGAAATGTGGTGTGGCAGTTTGCTTTAGGAATAAAAATCAGTGCAGTCAGACCCCATGGGGGAAAAATATATATATACATATACACACACACAAATATATATATATATATATATATGTATAGCAGAGCCTTGAGTAAGAGTTGGCTTGTTGTTGAAAACATCAGAGACTGTCTGATCCTTTTCAGTAACACATCCAAGGGTTGTGTCCTCAGCATCCACCTGGGGTGAGGAAACCTCATCACCAACCCGCCAGAGAGCGGCCGTCGCGCCCTGGGGGCTGGCACGCACCCACACCCACACACACCCACACACGCATACGCACCCCATGTTTGACACACACCTCTGCTACAGTTCCCTTCTCCTCACCTCCCCCAAAAAAACTAGAACAGGAACCAGAACAACGAAACAAACACCAAAAAAAAAAAAAAAAAACAGCGACGAAAAGAAAACAAAATCACAGCTGGACCCTGTCCTACACGAGGTGTTAGAAAACAGGAGCCATGACAACACATTCATTTCCACTAAGGGTGTGTGAAGCAGATACTGCCCCTTCTGTAGCTCTCGATAAACCTAGTCACTGACAAACACTTGTGGAAAAACATATGCACCAGTCTCCTGCATAATACCAGCTGCAACTATAACAACAAGGTTATAACATAAACCTAAAATAAGATGATAACATGTAAATACTGGGTTATTTAGTCTACAGTACAGTAATCTGGATAAAAATGACAAGGGATAGCCTAATTTCCTTTCCCCAAACAACTTTTACTTTCCTACGTTGGATCGACCTTCAATGCAAATCTTAACCTCCTGAGGAATAAAAGAAGGCTTGGGAAGAGTCAAAGGTGGCTCCTCTTCTGATTTCTCTAGTTTTCGTGTTTCGGGGGCTGACCACCTCCTCTTCCTTGTTGCTGGGGGCTTGCTGGGTTCTGTTTTGGTGAGCAAAGGTGCTGCAGGCAATCCTATTTTGTCCGGAAACTTCAGTTCACCGTTCTCAGCTAACATCTGTGCGCTTCCCTGATTAATCCCGTTTTCCTGCTCCGCATACCTGTGTCTACTTCCAGCTAGACTGTCATTTTTTGAATGCTTCAGCAAGATACTAGCTGAGTCCATGGGCTGGCCCTTTTTAATAGAGCCATTCTTCAGGTTCTTGAGTGTGAGCGATATGCAGACGTCCCCCACTGAGAGTTTGGAGCATGGCAAATCAAAGAGCTGGTTGGTTCTTTCAGGGCAGCACGATGACCAGCCTTGTCCAAATACAAAAAAAGGGTATTCTACCAAGACTTCCACGCTGACCTGCAGAAAGAGACGGGACAACACAGGAAGACAGAGGGAGAGAGAGGGGAGAGCATGAGATCACTCCACGAGCCCTCACACAGGTGCAGTGCTTGCCACAGGGGAGAGGGATAAAGCTGGAATTGCAAAGGCGATGTTCAGTTTCTGCAAAATCAGAATATTGGTCACCAGACTTCACCCAGCTCCTAATACTTTCTCTGAGCTCAGTATTTCATAGCACAAAATTCAGCAGGAATCAAACTTTACCTTTATCCTACAGCTGCTCAGACAGGCCTAAGAGTTAAAACAGTTTCAGTGTTTGGCCAACTGTTTCCTACCATCCCCTTGTGGTACCTAGAACCTGTAATTCAAATCTAAAGACCCTTTCCAACCAGAGGATGGCTCAAGAGAAGCTCTCAGTTCTGACATACGATTTCCTAAATGATCACAGGAATGTCATCCAGACCTCTGTCAGAACAAGCACTCACTGAGCAGCGTGAAAGGGTGAAGGTACTCTGATTGCCAGGGGAAGGCCACGAGCACATACAAAGTTGAAGCCATTAAGAGCAGCAAGTGAGAGCCTGCCTTCCCCCAGCAGTCTGTTACCAGTCCAGTTTCTTCCCTTCTCACACCTGGTCTTCCACTCTCCTGCAGAGTTTATCTCCTGCACTTCCTCAGGGAGGTGGTCGTCCTTCCTCCTCCTGCAGTTCCTGCACTGTGTCTCCTTTTCTGTACCATGTCCCATTTTCCTCTGCTTCACTCCATTTTAAAGACACATCTGGTAAGGAATCCTACCTAACCATCTTATGGGGAGCTGCCATGGCCAGAACTGACCAGCAGCAGGTGCCCCCTGCTCCCTGACCTTGCAAATGCTGGGCCTTGAGGTCCCAACATGATAAAAAACACCTGATAAAACCATGATAAAATACCCACTTATCTTTGCACGTGGTAGCAGTCCAGCACTCACTGCAGGCTCAAACACTTGATGTGGACTCATGTGATTCTCAACCCATGGGGCTGACACCCCTCCTCCCCAGCACACTACAAAGAGAGCAGGAAATTCTGACTAATACTTCTTTAAAACTTGGCACGTGTTTTTAACTGCTGCCTGTCACACCAGTGAGGTCTGTGGCTGTAAGAGGCTGGTTTGTGCAGAAGACAGATACCCACTGCTCTGCTCCCACGGTCCTCATGTCCTCTGGAGCTCTTCTCAGGCATGGGGGCACAATCCCACCCTGATGGTGTAACCCTAATTTGGTAGGGGCAAAAGGGTAGAAGATCAGCTGAATACATGTGCTCACCTAATTTCCGAGCCATTCAGCAAGCACAGACTATACCAGCTGCCTGGAGAGTCCTCCCTCTCCAGGACCATGGACTTACTTAAAAGGAACAACACAGCAGGCTTGTGAAACCACCTCTCACCCCTGGGAATGAGTAACGCTGTCACACCCAGCATGGCTTTGCATCATTAAAAATGCATTTCGACACAGAAGCAGTTTGAGGTGCACACTGCACACCAGTGTTCCAACACATTTGTTCATAATGTTAAGTGTGAACCTTGGGATGAAGTTGCATGGTCTGTCTCACAGAAGAGGCTGGACTCTATGGAAGCACTGCCCCCAGCAGCCCTGTCCCTTCTCTGCTAGCAGTGCCACCCCCACAGCTGCCCTCCCTGCAAGCAGGGCCCCTGGTAGTGCCCCTCACACCCCACCAGCTCCACAGCCCTTTTGGGCAAGAAGACTTGCTCAGGAATGTCTGACAGCTCAGAGATAGATGCTCCAGAACCAGGAAACCACTGATTCCCACTGCATGTTGATGGTCCCTCTGACTACGTGCATGCCATGCACTAGCAGCCAACTGCTGTTTATGGAGGCTTGAAAAAACTCAACCCTTCTGTTGGAAAAAACCTAACTGAGTCTATAAATACATGCTATGCACTTCTGCAACTAGGCCAGTGGATAACACTGCATCTATTATTCTGCCACTCCACCTGCCCAACACAGTAAGCCACTGTACAAGGAATTTCAAAAGGAGCAGTTTAGAGGTGTAAGATACTACACCAATTTTTGTCCTGCTAAACCTTTTCCAACCAGAACTATTTGCCAACAGTCAAACTACACACATTGCAATAGTGGAAAGCGACCTGACCTGAGCCCTGGCTTAAGCTCTGAACTATGGAGAAAGTGGGGTGAGGTAACCATGAAAGCCCCATCCCTTCATGTCACTGGATAGAAACACTCCAGCACCAGGATTTGCAGAAATATTTGCCCACAGCTTGGGATCCTATTCCATACATATGCATCTCAGTTTAACTGGAGTCGAATCAGGAAAAGTAATGAGTATCCAGCATCTCCCATGGACTTACATGGAAGCTGCTGTCTGCACAAGAACTGTAGGCTGCCTCCAGGCATGGAACAGCTGGTGGACATGGCTTTCTCCTTTATATTGCTTTTTCTCACATCTTTCTTTCTTCCTGCTTGCCTGCTGCATTTTTTTTTTTCTTTCCTTTTCTACTTTTCCATCCTTGTCAGAAGCTATTTGTATCTGTGGGAATCATACTTGGTTGTGTGCATCATCCTCACCAACACACAAGCTCCTCTTGATGTCAACATACTTCCACCACACATTATGTTTTTTTTTAAAATGTAGTATCCAAAACACTTGCCTGAAGGGTTGATCACTGAAACACATACCAGAATTGGTGCTGGTGATCATGAATAACACCAAAGATGGTGGAATGCTAGAATCCCCATGATCTGGTCACACTGTGCATGTACCACTTTCAATTTGAAATGGGTTCCCTCATGGATTATCAAGCCCTGTTTTTGCTGTCTGCTTCTGGATTCAGCTAAGGAGGGATTTGAGGCAACCATCCTCTAGAAACAAGTTTAAGACCTTTGAAGTGTGAAAGTTCAGTAAAAACACCCCCACAAACTTTTTTCTGACCACTGCATTAAAACACAAACCCCCTTATTTTAAAAGCTTCCCCCTGACCCCCCCAGTGTTTTGCCACAATTATTATAGGAGGGAAGGAAATTTGGAACCTTTCTACCTACTAGTAAGAGGATGAAGTAAGAAACAAACATGTTGGTTCCTCTCAAAGCATACTGAGGCTCTATTGCAAGCCACATTTATATTTCTATTTGCTAACACTAGTGAAAGCAGCTGAAACTCTTCAGTGCAGCAACTGAAAACTGAAACTTTCTATTACCCTTTACAGTTTTTATTTCTCAGCCAAACTCAGTAGGCAAGACAGGCTTAAAACAGCTTAAGAAGTCCCAGCTGGAGCTGGAATACAGATACTAGGGGCTGGAAGATCTGATGCCCAGGAAACACCCTTCCCATAATTTAGAAACACAACTTTAGACTTGGGCCTCGCTGCTGCAAACAAAATAACAAGCACGAAAGCAAAAGGTGCCTAATGAAAGTGGTTCATGTGAACAATATTTTAATAAATGCATTTTCCAATTAAGTGTTTTTCTCCATAATGCTACTAAAATGTGATGAAACTAGGAGTGGCAGGTTGGAACAAAGAGAAGGAAGCAATTCTGGAAACAATGTGCAATTAAGCAGCAGAGCTCTCCACTGAAGGCCTTGCTTTGGGTGCTGAAAAGCTCCTCGGGCCCAAAAAACAACTGGGTGGATTCACAGAATAGAAGCTCTACTTCTCACAGAGAGAAGCCTCTGCAGTGCCATGCTCCCACACAACCTCCCCTGTTCAGAAACTTCAGGATTTCTAACGTTCCCCCTGCACTCCGATGCCTTCACAAGAGTGGATTTCCTGTGAGAGATTTCTGGGGCTGTAGGCAATACCTCGTGCCACAGAAGCACTCTCCAGAACATGCTCTGACTGGGCTCCCCCCCAGGGCTGCATCTACCCCAATTCAGTCCACTGTTACTATAGCAAAGGCAGGCAGGGCTGGACGTCAGGGGCTGCTGCTCTCTGCAGTCACGCAATCCTGTAATTCCCCAAGAGAAGCCGCCTCTCGTCCAGCAGACCACAGGCCTTTATCACATGAGCTCTGTCATCTGCTGCACTCCCAGAACTCAGTAACGTGAGGACAGACCACAGCCACCCATCACTTGGAGACAAAAGGACTTACTGTCCTGTGACCAGGGGACACAGAGATCACATGAGGGGAAGGCTGGCAGAGATCACCATCTGCAGCAGTGAACTGAGTCAACATCTCTTTCTGTGTCTGCTACAGTGACAAGGATAATGAAAAGGGGAGCTCAAAGAAAAAGTAACCATTTGTGTGTGAATTGAAAGATGTAAGGGGAAAACTGAACTAGATGATGGTCTAAATTCATATGCACTAAACTAAACTAGTTAGGGCTACTAACTGCATGCTCTAATGGGACTTTCCCATCTCTAGTGGTTATGATTCAGGTTTGGTTTTGTTGTTTTGTTGTTTTTAAGAAAAAGGAAAATTAAGAACTGTGTGCTCATCTTTTCCATTTAATCTATACTTTAGAAATTATTAGGAACTGAAGTGTAGAATTTCAGAGAACTTATTTTGCATAGCCTGTGTGCTTTGACTTTAACATCAAGGGAGGTGAATTACTGCCTTCTGTGTTCTCCTGGCAGCAAAAGGATGGACAGGTAATCATGATGAAATTCTTATTACAAAAACAATATATGGTATTCCAAAGATATGTAGATCCACCGGTCTTCTAAGCACCTTGAATGCACAGGAGTAGCAGCTGGACTTTGGGTTCTGGCCCAGCTGACACTTACTTGACTTGTTAATCCAGAGCCAGGATGCTATGAAATGGAAACCTAGCATCCCTCCAGGGTTAAAGACAGTTCATTTATTTCAGTTACTAAGGCCTTCAGGTGTGTTGATTTTCCTCTAGGTTTCCATACCTGGAAGAGGGATGGATTTTGCAGGTGACTGGAGGACTGGAAAAGGAGGGAAGATGACCCCTTGCTGTGCTGGAGAAGGCCAGCTGTGGGCTTGCAGTGACACAACACAAGAGTAGCTGCCTGGTGCCTCCCTGTTTACATTACAGTGGTATATGCTCAGCTGAAAATAACCTCCTACCTCTGTCCCTCAACTGGTGAGAAAATTAGCTAGTGCTTGCACAGAGCTTGAAAATACAGATTCATCAATATTATAATGACTTCCCAGAGATCCCTGGGAGGAGTAAGTAAGTGAGCCAAAGCTAATGATAACAACCCTATTTTTGTATGGCACTTACTCTTTACAAGTAACACTCCCTTGGTAATACCACTCGAACAGCTCTCTCCTTGCAGAAGCACGTATGCAAGTGAAAGTCAATTGTAATGAAATACTTTGTGGAGCTGCACTACACACGCAGCTCTATCCCCCTGCACTCCAGAGTCAAGAGCTCTATTTCAGCGCGGCAGCCACAGTGCCGGTGCTCACAGCAGCTCGACCAAGTACTGCTCTTCCAGAGACAAGACTAAGCCTCTTCACACAGGCAATTTTCTAAGGAGTAATGACTGCTGTACACCTGCAAATAAGGCTGAATACTTCCAGAGCGCCACAGCAGGCTAAGGGTGAGGTCAGAGACTTCAAGCATGTAGAAATGCACCCGCTCTCTCTCTCTCTCTTTCTCTCCCCCCTCCCCAAGGCGAAGGAAAAGCGGCAGTCGTCCCTGCTATGCAGGGACACAGCTGATCTGGGAAGAGACCCAAGTCCTGGAATCTGCAGGAAACCTAAATTCCACCACCGTTTCTAATCATATCTCTACTTGACTCGCCCTCCATTCTGGAAGCATCCCCGGTGGGAAACACAGCTGGGGAGTATTTCGGCTGCGATGATGTCAGCCCGCTCCCGATAGGCTTCTCTGTAAGGTGACACTTTGCTGGGTGAGACCCGTGTGCCAGGCCCGGGATTTGTAGAGCCTCGGACATGCTGCCTTTCTGCCAGAGGATGGCACTCCACCCCCTGCAAAAGAGCAGCTCTTCCCAGGACCGCAGTCCTTTGCCTGCCTTGACAGGGCTGTGACCGAGAGGTGACACAAACGCTATCTGCTCATTTGTACCTTCTCTTCTGTGCAGACACCGATGGCCTGGCTGCAGGCAGAGAAATGTGAGCAAGATGAAAATTGCAGAATGGAGATTGCTAGTTTTGAAATCTCATTATTCAAGGCACCATGGCAAATTATAGTAGCTGGTCCTGATCCAAGGACAGTTCCTCTAACTGTGACGCCTGAGATGCACCAAAATACAGTTAAGCAGTGGGGGAAAAAATCGAGCATCTATACTGGAAGCACGAGAGGCTCAAATTCAATCAGCTGTGCAGATGCAGACACATACATGAACAAACCCACACAGGGAATCTGCCTGTTTGACTTGAGAAGGAGGACATGCCACACGTAGTGATTCACCGTGTGTATACACGTGGGGAACGACAGGCCACAGGCTGCTGAGAGTGTAAGAAATTTTCTGTGTGATCTGCTCCTCAGTACCATCACTGTTTGCTTTTCTCCTCCAAACCATCAGCCTGAGGTGTGTAACTACCTGTGCCCGTGCCCAGTTCCTCTCGTTCTCCTTCTCTCCCATTCTGCTTCTCCAGCGCTGAGGCTGCAGCATCAGAGGTGCAGATGGTGGAGTTCACAGCACTCACACCAAAACAAAAAGATTTGCAACAGGATTATCTAAACCGAGTACCTCCAGGAAGCCAAATGCTACACAGCACATCTGAACTTTTCAGCATCAACCAACAGAATCTAAATTGCTCAGAAAATGAACAGCATCAGGATAACTCTTTCAAATCAATATGCACTCGTTCTCAACCTAAAAACACCTCTGGAAAGTTACAGGTTTTCTTCCTGCTTTGCAAACAGAGAAACAAAGGTCAGAAGCACAGCCTGCCCAGACACCTAGACGGTTTTTCCTTCCAAATTGCACTCGACCACAGAGTTTACATGAGCCATGCAATGTTAAAACCACCTTCAAGCGAAGCTTCAGGAAAACTCTGTAGTGCATTTCAGTAACTTATGCGCATGAGAACCATTCCCAGGCAGCTCCAAGTTTTTAAGCCATGGAAATTCACTGCCTTGTGCCCGACTTATCTCTTTAGGGTAGGTTTTGATGTGATTCTATCACAACCTTTCTGGTGTGAATGGTAAAAATCACCTATCAAAATGAAAAATGTAACCTTTCATACTCCTTACATTATCTGATATTTTAATCAAAACCCACGAAAATCACATAAGTCTTCCTGTGAGTTCCCCAGCTATAAAAGAGACCCATTTGATATCCAAGAGTCTACATTTATCACCAGTGCGACCTGATGGCTCCCCCAGCACAGTGAGGGGGATGATTTTTGGTCTACAGTTTGAACCACAGATGGATGAAGAACCAAGCCCGAGCGGATCCAAAGCAAGTGAGCTGTGATGTGGCCTGGGGGGGCCAGAGCATGCATCCCAGTCCAACCCCCCAGCCCATCATGTGTTGCCATTACCTGTGCTCGATGCTCCCCCACCGCAAACTGTATGACGGCGATGCCCGGGCTATGGCTGTCTTCGATCCTCTCCACAGTGCTGGAGTCTATTTTCAGGTCGTTGCTGATTTCCGCGCTCTGTATGAAGTCTTCTGTTTTCAAGTCCTCTACTTTCTTCAGCTCCCCGTTGGCCAGCTGGATGATCGACCCCTTCATGAAGTAAGGGGGCAGCGTGGGGGGCGCGGCGGCAGGGGAGGCAATGGACTGCACCACGGGCAGGTGGATCTGCGCCTGCACCATGGTGGCCTGGTAGGCAGGCTGGGTGGTGAGGGGCTCCGCACTGAAGTTCTCGCTCTTGGGGACGGCGGTGGTGACGAACGTGTGAGGCACTGCTGCAAACTGAGGAGACGACGTGACGATCGCAGGCGTGACTCCCGACGGCTCGACGTCCGCGCTGCCGACCGGTATCAGCAGGGACTGGGTGCCCGGGATCACCAGGTGCTGTGGCAGGCTGCTGGGGTAGCCGATGGCTTGCTGCTGGCCGCTCAGGTAGCCGATCACCGGCGGCTGGGTCCCAGTGTAGAAAGCTGTCGCCGGCAGCCCCACGGGGAGCTGCTCGGAGGCGCTGTGGGTGGTCTGAATGACGGTGTGAGGGGACAGCGTGGCCACCGCCTTCACCCCCTCGTGGCCCAGAGCCTGCTGCGGAGACAAGGCATAGGACCGGTGGGTTGGCTTTCCTAAGTGCAAACTTCCCTTGTCGTTGAGGGCTGAAGGAGAGGTCTCACGGTTGGCGGCCTGCTGCACCTCCATGTCTGCCGTGGGCGTGCTGCTGTTGGGGACCACCATGACAGAGGCTCGGACACCTGAGGAATCCCGCACGCCGTACTCGGCGGGGCTCGAGTGGACCACCACGTGCCTGGTCTCATAGTGATGGGGAGCTGGTTTATTGCCTGCTTTGACTAGACCCATGTCGGCAGAAGGCGAAATGCCGTACCTCCGGCTCTTCTCTATCTCGCCATTCAGTACCTCCTTGGCTTGCATCGCCTGCAGCCGGCTGCTCTCGGGTTTCTTGGGGGGATCCCTGGTGACAAAGTGGCCCCCCGAGTCAGTGTACTGCACCACCACTTGGGAGGAAGGGCCGAGGGTGAGGGTGTGCGGGATCACTGTCTGATGTGGGTGCAGGGGGACTGGGATGGTTGGAGGAGAGACATTTCTGACAGTGCTCTGGGAAGAGCTGGAAATATGGACGTACTGGTTCTGCTGGGTGGGTGGAGGAGACCCAGCAGCGATCAGTCCAGGCGTCCTGACCAGGTGCGGCTCAACTTTGTGCCCCTGCTGGCTTAAGCCGCTCATGCTGGCCAGCAAAGTGGAATAAGCCTCCAGCTGGGAGCGCTGGGATGGAGTGGTTGCAACGGCTGTGGCCGCCGCCACGGCGCCGGTCGCAGAATTGGCTGTTGGGGAGATCAGCTGTGAGGGGATGAATCCGGTGTACGATCCACTGTACTGGGGCCCGACGAACTGGAAGGTGTGCTGCAGGTGAGTGTACTGCACGGGGGAAACGGGGGTCCCTGACTGGGAGAGGGCGGGCGAGTACACCGTGGGAAGAGTGGTAGAGGCTGGAACGGACCTGGGCGCGCTCGGCGGGGAATAGTCCATCCCTGCAGACAGTGACTTGTGCAAACCCTGCTGCAAGCCTGCCTCCACCGAGGAGGTGCCCCCGGGCCGGTGCCGGCCCCCCAGGCAGCCCTGGCCACTGGGTGTGCTGGGGAGCCATGCCAGGTTATCTGCACGGTGGTTTTCGTTTGGCAGGACCGGCTTCACCTCCGAAGGCAGGCTGGTGGCAGGGATTTCTCGCTTCTTAGGTGGCAGGCATTCATTGCTCCGCTCTTGGTTGGATTTCATCTTTCGCCGTCCCCCCTCCACTGTGCTTGCTTCACTGTCTGGCTGGCTCTGATTTCAGTCTGATAAACGGAAAGTCACATTTGATTTCTGCAGGGGATCCAGTGACTTCATGAGGAATCATCTCCCTGTGAGCACGATCCTCCGACAGCTCCTCTGGATTCTGCAACGAAAGGGTGGGCAAGGGAGACGGGAGTCATATTGTCAGCAATGAGAAATGAAAACAAATAAGCAGACACCCTCAATCAGCAAACAAGAAAAAGATCTCTGGAAAAAAAAAGAAATCGTCAGGCACTGCCACTCTCACGTCAAGGAGCAATTGACAGCTCGCTATACTGTAAACAGCAGAAAAATCCTGGGCATGTCTGCTAATGCATCAGGAAAACATTAAAAAATTTAGGCATATCAGAAACAACCTGGCCATAACTTGGCACATTTAGCAGCAGTCATTTATTTCCCAAGGCCCATTCTCCTTCCTCTACGAAAACCTTCCACGTCTCTATTGTGCCTGCTTTGTTCTTCCAGCCTCTTCTTCCCCTGCAATTACGACACCGCCTTCACCCTAACGTGCCCTAAAAAAACATGGGAGCACAGCAGGGAGCCCTGAGGAACAGGCACACACAAAATATTGTTAGCAACAAGTCACTGTGAGTGGTGCAGAGGGAAGGTGGTGGGTCACTCCTAAACCCCAGAAACCCAGAGACATTGGCAGGGTGACTTCACGTGACACCCTGCAGGGCTGTGGAGGCAGCAGCTGCCTCCTGTCCCCACTCTACACCACAGCTCATTACAGGACACGTGTGCTTCATCTCCCAGTCTGGCAATGAAGCTCAGCCACGCGAGCTATTTACAGCAGCAGCCCAGAGCCAGGGATGGATCCGAGCCAGGTTTTTGATGTCTGGTGGGGGTTTTTTGACCCAGTGCTTTGAACTCCCTCTGCTACTGATGCCTCACATTCAGGTGTCCAGGCAGGACTCTGCTGGGAGGAACTGCTGCCACATGCAGGTAGGCTAGAGCCAGGTGCTGGCACCATATCCATCTCTGGCAGGATCCACCCCCAGTGTTTCTCAGCCGCTGCTGCACCACAGAGGCTGTTGGTACCACACGCAGGGCCACGGCCACAGGTCCATGAGTTTGACTCAGGTGTCCTCAGCCTTGGGGACACCTGCCCAGAACTGCTCAGAAAAGCGTGTTTGAGTTTCCTCACACAAATCATGAGCCCCCACCACTGTAAAAACTTGCAGTTTCATATCGGGCTGATTTTGCTGTTAGAGCAAGTAAGTTGCTTTCTCTGCATCACCAATTTCATCCAAAGGCAACAAAGTCTTCCTAACTTTTCTATTACCTGCTAAAGAAAATATTGTAACTGTAATGTGTTTAACATTTACTGTCTTCCTGAAACCTTGCCTTGCCTAATCAACCTTCACGGAGAGTGAAACTTTTCCTCAGCCCCTGTCCAGCCACCACCTGTCATCTGCATTTCTGGCTGTTTTGAAAGTTGTTCAAGAATGGGTGATGAGAAACAGCGCACCTCACATGAGTGGCAGCTCAACAAGAAAAGCATGCATTACATGTAAGAAGAATAGAGAGAAAGAATTAAGAGTGGATGTGAAAGAAGATGGAAATAGGATATAGCCCACTTTAAAGGGAATGCTGAGCAGCAGTAATGATACTTATCTTATGGCAAGTAATATTCCTCTGGGGGATTTCTTTCCCTGCTGCCTCACTTCTAATGAACAATAAGCCTGATGTTTATATGTGTATGAAGTACTTTGAAGACACACTAGACTCAGATTAAACCTATCTTTAAAAGCACTCCTTATGTTTATGGTCCTCCAAGCTGCTGTAAGCCTGCAGGAAAAGTCCAAACCTTCTAATGGTTTGATACAATCAGTCTTAAGTTAATTACTCCATTCTTTAAATATTGATAAACAGTAATGAAACACCAACAGCTAGAGCTGGGGGAGGGGGGTAAAGCACTGTTTCAGGGTAGATTCCCTGGCTTTGAGGAGATAGGGAGGATGAAAGAACAGCTTCAGATGTGCAAGGGCTGGTCACATCCAGGGCACAGCAGCCCAGGCACTATCCTGACCTGCCCTGGTCTGTCAGCGCCATCACCTCGGCACCACGACTGCAGCGACGAGGGCAGCCAGGAGACAGGGCCCCTGCTAGATCAGCACGGGCCTTCCCCTCCTCCTAACAGTTGCTCAGCGTGTCTTGGCAACAGCTAAAATTATTATATTACACATGACTTACAGATTTTTCTTTTTAAGTTCGACTAAAAATAAAACTGCCGAGCTCACATTTGCGCAGTCATCCTTGGTTAACTTTAGCTCTCTGTAGCCTTCTGCCCCAGGCAGTCGGCTTGGGTAGGTAAGTCAGCAGATCCTGGCCCAGGCAGCTGCCCAGGGGGGACATCCTCAGCATGGAGTGCTCATCCTGCTCCCCTTGTCACAGGGAGCTTGTGCTGGGCTTGGACCATCCTCCAATCTCTTCTGGAACATGAGCTGCAAATCCAGAATTTAAATATGCTCCCACGGGGAAAAGCTGGGAGCAGAGGCAGAAGGCTGGCTTCTCTGCCTACAACAGAGCAGAGAGCTTGTACTTGGGATTGAATAGGGACAGACTCTTTTGCTGTGCTGGGTAAACCAGGCTCCCCAAAACCAGTGGTTCCAAAAGTTCAAGGCATCTGGGTTCAGCTTCTCTGCATCGAAAGTAGTACTATGAAGCCTTATGAAATGGAGTGAAGTTTCATTATGCAGGAGCTGAAGCAAAGATTTTATTCTGCTAAATAGCACTGAACCACTGAGGTTTGGGTGGCTTCCAATGTCAAAGCTAACATCCTTCAAAAATTCCAAGTACTAACTCTTTTGGGTCGTGCATTTTGGTTTTTTGGTGCAAATCTTTCAGATGGCTGACTTCATCTTTATCAGTAACAACAGGACTGCCCAAAATCTCCTGGAGAACACAGGAGGAACGAATAAATTTAATGGAGACAAGGGATGAGACAGCCACAGAGCAGTGAATACTGCCCCACTTTTTCAAGCCCAGGCACTTCACAGTGAGACTTTGAGCTCTTAACAGACACAGGACTGGATTTGCAAAAAATGGAAATATGCAGCATAAAACAGCCTACTTCTACTTCAAGATCTAAAAGTAAAACAGTAACTTTTCAGCATTATTCAAGTTCCAGCAACAGTAAAGATAAGACAGGACTGATTTTGCTTGGGAAGCAATGAAAGGGAGACAACCCAAACAAGAGTGTCTCAAAGGCAAGAGGTACAAGACCTGGTTAAGCAGTTTTTTGCTGGCTGTCCTAGAAAGATGAACGTCTGCCTTCTGTGGTGTGCCGCAGGGTTTGTTATTTGCATGGGGGTTTTTTTGGGTTTTTTTTGATTCAAGACATTTTTCCAACTCTGGAGCTTTCCTTTAACTTTAGAGCTGTCAATCATAATTTGTAGATATGCAAATGAGCAGGAAACACCAGGTGATTTTTTTGCTCCTGTGTGTGTCACAAGTGCGTGCGTGCGTGCAGGCATGTGTAATTATGGCTGGGAAGGTAAAAGGGACAAAGAGATCAGGGAGAGCAGCTGGACTTTGGTATCTCTGGCAGAGAGTACACATGGAACATTGCTAAACTGTCTGGACAGCCAGTGTCCGCTGGCAGTCTGCCCACACTCAAATTCCTGGAAAGGCTTAAGGCAGAAAAATAATCACTTGGAGGAGTCACCATCTGGGCTTGCTCTGGTCCCAGAGGGATTGCTCACTGGAGCTCGGGATGTGCATTTTCATGCAAAACTCCATGATCTCTTTGCAAGGCACTTTAAATCTCACTATGTTTCCGAAAACAACATTTTTCTACTTATTTCATCTAATAAATTTAAAACACAGGAGAGGATATTGGGTTATAGCTTCAGATGCTGACCTCCTTTATTTATCTGGAGTTCACTGCAGCAAAGGTAAAACCAGCAATGCAAGCATCCAAACACAGCGACATGCTGTGTCCCACCACCCAGGACTGAGCCTTGGGGTGCAGGGAAGTTGCAGGGGCCACAACCACAAAACACAGCAGCACCTGGCTATGCAAACAGTGGGACTTTCGCTGCCTTGAGAAATCAAGCACTTTCTCTGTCCCATGGCGCAGCTAACATCCTTTTTTGCGTCTCTAAACCTTCTTCAAAAATCTGGTCCCTCCATCCTCTTCTGGTCCCTGACCTTTCTGCAGCTGCCAGCAAGCTCGCACCATCATGTGCCAGCAGGAGGAGGGACTGGCGCAAGAAGCAAACACCCAAGGGGGAGCAGTCGTCAGCTTCCAACTTCAGGGATATTCAATTAAGCCAGCCACTTATTGTCAAAAGGCTCCTTTGATCGCAAATCCTACAAACACACAGAGTACTATGACTTTTCAACTTCCACTTTCCAGCTCCGGGTATGACCAGCAAACTCACATTTATCCGTGAGATATATCTAGTGCACATTTATGCACTAGAAGAACGGTGTCTCTCCTCCATCAGACACTGTTGCCCTGCCTGGCACAGAGATGTTAATGCAACATTGGCAGAGTCGAGCCTGATACGCGGCTCTTTATGTCTGGGGTGTTACCGGGCAGATGCAGCAGCGCAGTCTGATGCTCCCGCCTCAAATCACCCGCCCATCCTATCACGAGTGAGTAATTTCAGCAGCGCTGGAAATGAGTGAGAAGGGGAGGCACTTCGTCCCACCTCTCCCCTCCCCTCCAAGGAGGCTGGCATCTTGCAGGATCGCATTCAGGGAGACGAAAAGCCAGACACACTGCAGAGGGCTCCGCAGCTGCATTCTGCCTCTCAGATCCGTACGCCAGCTTTCTCCCCCCCGCTCTACAGCCTGCCCGCTGCCAGCTACATATCCATGGTTGTAACTGCTACAGATTCCATTAGCCCTGCCATGTGCAGCTCAGCGCAGGCCAACAATAGCTATAGGAGTTTATTGTCCAATCCGACCAATTTCACAGCTCCCTGGCAGAATTCCCGGGAGAGCCAACTGCAGAGATCCATTAGTAAGGAACATGAAAACCTCTAATAAAATTTGAAATTCTCCTCCCAAAATGAAAGGATTCCCGATCCACACCACATCTGCAAGACAGATTGTCCGGTGCAGTGTTAGTTCTTATTATACTTCTGGGAATCTGCCACAGCAAATTGCTACAGGTTTCGGCACAGTGAGCAGTGGTTCTGCACGTCCTTCCTCTCCCCAGGCAGATCAGACAGACTCCACACAAGATAAAAAGCAAGTGATATGAGCAAACCTCAGGGAGCACGTCACCAGATGTGAGATGCCCAAAGACTCAACATTACCGTGAATTTAATGGAGGTATGCAGGTACCAGAGTTGAGAGAGGAAGGTTTAGGAGGACAAAACAGTGTAAGACATATTCCCAAATGGACAAACAGATGATGGAGTTCCAGGACAGCCATTCATGAGCACAGGTTATACAAACTGATTATTAGAAAGCTACTCCACTGGTTAACTGTCTGTTTCTCCTACGTACCTTGAATTCTGAGGATAAGGAGAGATGTGCATGTCCTAAGTAGGGCACTTTCCTCCTGAGCCACTATGGTTAGACAGTGCTTAGTTAATAACACATTGTTATTATGCCTGATAGGTGCTGGTGAACTGCACAGGAACATGGTGCTAAAATTATCTTTGGTTTTAGTTAAGCTAATTTCTGAATGAAGAGTTGGAATTAACTTTCAGAAGTTTGCAGGTTTCTGCCATCAGATCATCTGGGTGCCATCACTTCATTCTGCAGCAGGAGAGATGCCCTTATTTTCAGCATCTGTAGAAGTCACTCCGTGCTGTGGGTGTGCAGCAGGCCTTTCTGTCCTTTCCGTGCACACACACAGCGGTGCAGCTACACATAAGCTTTGCAGGACTGTGAGTACTACAGGTGATTTAAACGAATTCACAGCTGCCTACATCCTTTGTTTACACAGAAAAAAGCTTTCAGCAAAGGTGATCCTCCTCTTCCAGCATGCTTTGCAGAGAGGTGCTACCAGAGCACGCAGTAGAAGATGCCAGGGTGGCTGCAAGCAAGGAAGCATTTCCTCCAAGAGCCACAAGCTGATCCCATGTCAGGGCTGACATTGGAGGGCTGTGTTGGCCATCCTGCCACCCTCCCAGCCCACCCCACAGCAGCATCCTCGCTCCCTGGCACAGAAACCCCCCCTTGCAATGCCAAACCAGGGCTCTCAGATGCCAGGAGTCAGGGCCAGCTTCTTGCTTCTGAAACACACGATATTGGTTCACAAATAAAAGATTTCTTAAAATTATAGAGATGAAGGGTATTATTATTATTATTATTTCTTTTAACTTGCCCCTCTGCTGTGTGAGGCCTTCTTTCAGGCTTAAGGTCTCTAGCTTTTCCCTGCAGCCCACAAGATCAGAAACTTGTTAGTTTGGCTAAAAGTGGAATTTCCCTTCACATCATTTGACACCAGGAAATGGAATTTTGTGAAATAGCACCAGATACCCACAGATAAAAATGCATGAGCTGACAGTGTGGATTACAGTTAAGTTTTTCTGAGGGTGAAATGCTGGACTCCAGAGCCTTCTGCCTCTAGGGGGGAAAGGAAAGGGTGTATCTGCTGAGGGTCTAAGCCTGGATCAAAGCCATTTAAATGTGCACAGCTTGATGCGCAGCTTTCTCTCTCAGCTGCACAACAGAAAGTGCACCTCAGCTGACCCTAGTGAAGCAGCTCCATCTGCAGCCACAAAGGAAAGTTCTGGGGCTGCTCAGGCCTGGGGTCTCAGCTCAGGCTGACTGCCAGCTGCATAGTCCCACATGGCTGGAGCTCACTCCAGCAGCCTGATGATTTACCACCACGCCACACTGAAGCCTTTACAGCCTGACAGAGGCCTGCCAAACCCCTCCAAAGCCCTGCTCCCCAAGCCTTGGAGTCAGCTGTGCCAGGACATGAGGACCACCAACCCAGGACGCTCGGGAAGTCAGCATTCCACTACACACATACCCAGAGTCTGCGGTGGCAGCGTGGGAGCATGGAGCAAACACACATAAATTAAAGTGCTCTTTCAACCCCACCAACACCCGGACGGAAAAGGGGATCCCACCTGTGCAACTCCACAAGTGGCCAGCGCAGTATCCAGTCTTTTATCTCCTGCTTTGCAGCGACTGCTGCCAGAGTAGGACATCTGACAGTGCTCAGTGACACCCTCTACTCTCACACCCATCCCCTAGAAGCGCTTCTGTAGCTTAAATGAGTGAATAGGGTTCATTTATAAACAAGTCTAACAAAGAAATTACTTTGTTGATGTTTTTCATTTGTCTAAAATGTGCCTACAATGTGGCTACAATGGGAGCTGCCTACACAATTTTCCATTGAAAATTTCACATGAGTGACTATAAACGTAGCAACACCCACTCGCCACTCATTTTAACTTGTGACAGAAACTGTCATGCCTGTATGAACACATTTGTACTGCAGATATGTCACACAGGTCTCCTTCCATGTGTCTGAAAATGCTCGCTAACATTCTCCCCATCTTCTACAAAACAAATTAAGAGAGACGCCTGGCTTCGCTGCCAGGAGACTTGAATAAGACCCCCCACGAAAAATCACAGGAACCGGGGGCGTTTCACCCCTTTGAAGATCCAGCCAGAAACACCAGCAAGCAGCAGCCAACTCGGAGCAGCCATTTTACAGATAAGCACAGGCGCTCACGGAGAGGAGTGTGCCTTTAAGCCTGGCTGATAAGGGGACAGTGTGAGAGCACGGCTTTAGGGGAAGATTTGGAAAGGTCATCTGCATGCTCAGTGCCTTTCCTTGGAAGTCTTCCCTACCGACTGCTTCTCTGGTAGATTCCACGTGCCAGCAAATTAGACTATAATTAGTCCATCTGTAAAGTGTGAAACATGAACTGATGTTAAATTCCCCTTGAAATGGATTCCAACACCTTGCCTTTGCTCAGACTTCATTCAGCAAAGCTTTAACTTGAAGCCATTTTGCACCAGCCCTTGCTCACTGCCTCAGCGCACACTTGGTGCCCTCCCAAATCAGGATGACTGACCATCACTACTGAACAAACAGAAAAGCCAGCAGCTCATGCTGGTCTCGAGGCACACAGCACGTACCCCAGTGCTGCAGACAGACAACGAGTTAAACATCCGCCTCAGACACCTTTTTTTTCTCTAACTCTTTATTTTTTTAATTCTTCATTCCAGTCAGCTACATTTAGGTATGGCCTGCAGCACCACCCACTCACCTGCACAGACCCTCACGCTGACCATCTCAGCTCAGGCAGTGTCGTAGGGGTCAGTGCACGCAGGAATAACACGAGCAAGAAGAGATCAACTCTTCTGCACCTTCTCTCTCTCTGAAACTCCTCCCCAGGCCTTGCAGCCCACAAAACCAAGTGACTAGTTACTCTCCCTGACTCAGTGAGTAGGGAGTCTCCCTCCTGCTTAATGGGGAGCAAGCAGATAAAATGGGTACAGAGCCCAAATCCATCACCAGTGTCACTTGACTGAGGCCAGCATGGCGAGGCTGAGATTGCCCCAACTGTTCTGATTAGGCAACACAGAAAACAATCAAAAGAAAATGAAATAATGCAGGATTATACAAACATAGCAGGTTCCACAGTCACAAGCTTCAGCTGCAATTAAAAAACCCACCCTGTTCCAACTAAGAATGCAAATCATCATCGTTGCTCTCAAGCAGGGAACGTTGACAAATGAAGGCGGTGTGCTAACAGGCAGTGCCAGTACTCTTAATTTAAGTATGTGAGAAACAAAGGTATATACCATCCAGGGCTGCCAGAAAGAACTTGCCTTAAACAACAATCAAAAAGAACTCTGAGGATTTAAAAATTGCTTTTTTTAAACAAAAAAACAGATACAAGAAAACCTTTTGCTCTATTTTTCCCAGCCAGGTGAAGAAAGAACAAGAAAACAAAAAATCACACAGCTCCCATCCAAATTATTTATATACAAGTTTTGAACTCAGGAACCAAAAGCATTCCTGCATTGAACCTGTGGGTCCAGTGAATCACAGCTTGGAAACCTGAATGGCTCTTTTGTAAAAGTCACTGAGCCCCGAACATGCTTTCTCACCGCTGCGATCACTTCTGTGAAAGCACCTTACCCATCTGGCCCTGGAAATCCACAGCACAAGACAAGTGACTCCCGACACCAGTGAAATGGACAAGAGGATGACTAGCTACCTGCAGCTGGTTTCAATCCGAGCCGAGTAATTATTGCAGCCCTCTCCTGTGGCTCATATGGAGCGCAGCATGGAGCTGTAAAGCGTTATGCAAGTCTAATGTGCTGCCAGATCTCTTCGAGCAGGCAGCAGCCAAGTTGCTCCCTCCCACCATTGGCTCAGCTTCATTAACTTAATCAGGTATTCATTCATTCATTCACTCACTCATTCAAGAAAAAAAAAAAAAAATTACTCTGAAGCTGGCAAATAGCCAGTGCCATGCATGCATGGAGCATGCTCACATCAGCCACTGGGGCTGGAAGAGGAAGGATAATCTAACATTCCTCAAGCTCTGAACAGGGCTTTAGCTTTGCACGGAGCCCAGGCACAAACACATCTTTGCCACGGCCTCCCCAAGAGCACGAAGGGCTTGGGAGCTGTGCTGAGGTCAGACGCTGGCGCTGGAGACCGTGGAATTGAGAGCAGCCCTGTAAGTCAGTGCAGCCAGCAGGAAGCTGAGCAGAGAACTTCCCCAGAGCATTGACTAATTAGGCAATTTGATTATTTAGGGGAAAAAAAAAAGGAATTGTGGCAGGATCGACACAACTCATTTTGCTGCAAGGTTGCTCACCTCCTTTCTTCTGCACTTACCACATATGTTGCACAGCTTAGTCCAGACAGAAGGGACCAAAGCAGAACAGAAATAGGGTTAAAAAAAACCCAAAAAAAAACCAGAAAAAAGAAGGGAAGCATCACTCAGCTAATGTTAAAAGCAATTGGAAATGGAAGTCTGTTTGACCCCCCCTCTTTATAAATGTAAGACTTCCTACAGGCATGCAGCACTCAAGCATTCAATACAGCCCCCTTCCTTGTACAGTTCTTGCACTTATTTTTCTTACTGTTTGCATGTAAGTCTGCAAAGAATGTTATTACTTCCCTCTAGCTGTCATCAGAACGACTTTCACTGCATTTTTTTTCCAACACACTACAAGAAAGCTGCTTCATAACTATTCCAAAAAGCAGGCCTTGAGATTCAGCTCTGACTTTACCATGAAGAGCTTCACACAAGGAGCCAGGCTGGACACTAAGGAAAGGGGAAAGGTGTTACATTTCCCTCAGCGGAAGCTGAGCAACAGCATGGAAGCACTCAGCATCTCTCCCCCCTTACCTCATTCTGCCCTGTGTGAAAAAAATACCAGATGGCACATTACTCTGAGCAAGTCCATAAAAGTAACTTGGAAATATAAAGCACTTTGGACTTTTTCAAAATAGTGTTTATGGTTATATAATGAAAATGATATATCTTGGTGCAAATCTTCAGCCACGGACCTGGCTGACACAGCTCAAGAGCATCTACACTCCCCACCTTCCCCCAGTGATGCAAATCAGATGTTATAACCCTCCATATTCTGTTATAATGGAGAACACAAATATTTTCTGTGGGAACTTCAAGTGCCTCTTCTGTAGATGGCCTAAAAGTCACTATTTCTCTTCAGATAAAAAAAACCCCAAATCTGAAATCTTCTATGGCCACTACCACAAACCATGAGACAAATGGTAAATTAGACAAAGACTTTCAAAAAGGGTTATTAATGTAAGGCCAACATTTAGCTAAAGGTCTGCAGTTCTGATGCACTTAGCAAAAGCATTTAAAAGACCCCTAACCAAAACCTGTTACTCTGATCCTGACTCCACTCCTGACCACAGCACAGAAGGCCATAGTTAACTCGAGGATCCCTTCGGGAAGCTTTCTGTAGGTGGATGGTGCTGAAGAGCACCCAAGTAACTGGCAGACAAGCAAACACACAGCTTCTGAGGAGCCAGCTGTTGACATGTCCAAGGGCTAAATCTCCAAGTGAGATTTACACGCTGCAGCTCATCAGCAAGTGAACAGTGAGGTATGGCTGAACATCACTTCTTTGCTACATGACAGCACCACGGATTTGCTGACTGTAAGAGAAAACTACTCAGCATGCTTTTACTGCATTAATAGAATTAAAAAAGAGAAAGAGATGCAAAGCTGTCTGAAGGCAACCTGCTTCTTAGTCCTTGGCCTCCTGCACTCCAGAGTGTGTAGGACACCAGCCAAGCAGTTCCAAAGAACTCTACACTGAAGCCAGCCTCCTTCACTTGAAGTTCAGTCTTGGGCTAAGGGCCTTTCAACTGTCTAAGCTCTTAAGCACTGTGGCTCTTTCATTACCTTTGCCTCATCTCTCATCCTTCTCCAAATGTGGTCCAAAGCTTGGAGGCTCCTTCTTTTCACTTCACTCCCCTTCTCTTGCAGCCCTGACACAATTCAAGACACATTCAAGACACAGTTCAAACCCTTCCTCCTCTGCCCAGGCCTAACTTTCCCTGTCCTGCTTGAACAGCTGCTCAAGCCTTCTTCACTGCAGTCACCTCCTTTCCTGGCATCAGGGCATCAAACCACCTGAAATTCCTCCTCCTGAGCCTCTCTTCCATGCATCATGCTCCATACATGAGAGCACCCAGCAAGGTGTGATTTCTGACACCAGAGGTAGCTACACAGTTTTAAAGCAGGCTATCAGAAGAAGGTCAGGAACATAAAGGAGCAGGAGAAGAAAACTAGCCTGGGAACGCTAAGAATTTTTTTATCCCAAATGAGCCAAACTTTGCAGAAGTTGTAGTTCGGTCTAGATAAATAAAAAGGATGTAGTTTGAGCAATTCTGTTTCTTTATATGAATAATTTCACTGCTCCCTCTGAAAGAATCATTAGAAGAGCGTGAGGTTTCATGATTCAAGATAGGAGAATGAGAAGGCAATATTTCAGCACTGTGAAATGAGGCTTGCGTGTCTAACCACACTACCAGCTCAGAGTTCACTTCTCACAAGTGTCAAGTATATTTTCCATTCTGTACTTCTGCAAGCCCTAGTTCTGTCTGTTGTCATCACTCATGGGGATTTACCTAATCCCTGAAACGGCAAAAAAACATCATCTTTTTTGCTGGAGAAACAGAATCATGTCTCAAGCACACTGGAAAATTCAAATTGTCTGTATCATTTATTGTAGCTCCATTCATCCACCCTGTGTTGACAGTATAAATACAAATGATGCCCTTAACAAAATGCTGAACTGCAGTCCAATGTATTAGTGGTATTTCTTAGAGATTTCCACTCATTTTTGCTGTTTCTCTGCTCACATCCCTCACATTTCAGCATACTCAAGCAGCTGCCTGTTTATACAAAGCCTGAAAGAGAAATGTTGATTCCCTTCTTCATCAAAGCTGGTGACTTTAGCTCTATCCACTGGTCTGAACTAGAAAGTGGGGCAAAGGCAATCAAAGTTAGTGGTTCATTTGAAGTCTGTTATCTTGCAACTCAACTATAAAGGGAGACTCCACAACTTTCTAAGCACAGAAATTCACCTTTCTAAAGTTTTATTTTAAACACTAGTGAGCCACTATGTTGACCTTTAAAATTGGTGATATCACATTGTACATGGCTGGTAAAACTTGCTGTACAGCTCCGTTCATACACAAATAAATGATGGTGCAGTTCCAGATTTTTTGTCACTCCTTGGACCCATGCCAGCAAATCCAGCTCAGAACTGTGTGTCCTCTAGTGACAGAGCTCTCCTACCAACTACAGCCTTTTGCACAGAGCCCAGCAAACTTGTGTTAGCCCTTTTGTGGCGACAGACATGCCCCACCGAGGTTTGCCAAGGACCTTCAATGGGTACTAACCACAGGGCTCTGAAGTACTACCCCCTGGCTGGGGCTAAGATAAGACCTAGTATGAAAACTTCTTCTCTATCCAAGGACACCTTGCTAATGACCAGATTTCAGTTTCCACATCAGTTAAGGACCTCTCAGAAGCACTCCAACTAAATTAGGGGAAGTATTCAGCCTGGGATCTGAGTGCCCAAAACCTTTGTGCATTCTTCAAGCCAGAATTTAAGTGCTGTTGTCCCAGAGAAGAAAATAGTTAAAACAGGCTCAGAAACTCCCATTGCTAAGCAGAACCCAATGGAGAAACTTTCTTGGGAGAGGACAGCTCCAGGGGGAGTCCCTTGCAAAATGCTGCCTCATCTCACCAAGATGTCCAGTCCAACCAGGACAAACAGGGAACACTGACATGACAGGCAGGTCTGATCATGGAGGCACCTTGAGAGTTTCAGAAGCAATAGCTGTGTATAGATGTGATGCATCCACTGCTCCACAGCATCCCCTGCAGCCCCAAGAACGTTACTCACAATCACCATTCCTACAGCAAAAAAGGAAAACTGATTTTTTCCTGGTTTTATTTAAGCTCGTTTAGTTATGGACCAAGTGATTCTCCAGCTTCTGATCTGCTTACTGCTCCAGCTTTCTCTCTCTGCCTACTGTTTCTTCTGAATGTGTAATGATTTTACATCTGTTAATCTGGTCTGGTTTCTTTTTCATATGTGGTTAGTGACTTGCAGACTCCTTATGGTAAATATGAAATAAAATGCTATTTCTTCTGCCTTTTGTTCTTGTGCTTATGGATGAATGACATATTTTCTTGGAAACATGAAATAACTACTGCAATGAGTGACAGATAATCACTCTGGTACAATGGACACATTATAAAAATATGGAATGATCATGAGATCATACAACCAGGATGACTAAAACAACATGATTAGTAAGAATTTATTCAGCTCCTAAGGAGAAAAAACCTTGACAACACTCTGCTGTAAGGTTAGTGAAACTAAAACCAAAAGAAGGTACACAAGTCACTGTTGCCCTTTGGCTAAAATTAAGTAAGAATTAATGGTGTCTGATAAAAAAGGCAGGAATTTTTCAAGGAAAAATTACATTAGGAAATGTTTGTTTTCAAACTTGAATCTGTTGGAGGCAAAAATGTTTGAATACAATTTACAGCTGGGAAAAACTGCTGGAACTTCTTTGTAAATATTTTCCCAGTAATATTTAAAAAATTAAAACATATTTGCTGGTTCCAAAACTAAATGTTTTAAACACTTAATGGAGGTGTAACAAAAAATGCTGTAACTACAACAGAAATTTAGTTTAAAATGAAACAACCCTCTAGCTTGAATACAGGACTATAGGCTTTGCTGTACTGTTTTGTAAAACATTTTCACCTATTACCTGATTTTCACTTTATCTCAGCTTTTTAAGTTTTCCTTCCATTAGACCAAGAAATGTTTTTCTGAGATCGTGGAAATTCTCATGGGCTGAAATTTCCTCTTATCTCGGATTTCTAATTAGATTTAAATCTTTCCTAGCTTGGGGGCAAGACCTACCCAAGCATTTTGAAACATTGCCAGGTTGTATACCTATATATATATATGAATATTCACATTGTTGCTCTTGCCTGGCAAAAACCATAAGCTACACTGGAAAAGGAGTCTTTCTTCTTCTGTGACAGCATCATTCAGCTCACCTCCCAAAGGTTCAATTCTGCCTGCAATATCTTTCCTTTCAGTTCAAATTGCTGCCAAAACAGCACAGTATTCTCTCTGATGTACAGCCAGGTTGAGCTGACAGCTACCACACTGGATTAATGAGAGGGAAAAGAAGACAGAGAGGAAAGGGCACTGCTAGCCTGTCTGGTAAATAGGGGTTGAAGGAGCTGCAGCATCTCAGAAGCTGGTCCATTCCATTCAGTGGAGAAGGAAGGAGAGAGATGTCTCTTACACATGTGTTGCCTCAGCTGCTGTGGCAAGCTGCATGACTTAACACAAGGGGCACCACAGAATGAGTTTATGATAATCTCTAAATAATAATCTTATAATAGTGGGGGATAATAATCTCCCATGGGGTGCATTGCTACAACTCTATCAGTGAAACCTTGTGCAATTCCAGTTCACTAGTGGGCTGCTGGCAAGGATGGGAATATGCTTGTTACACCTCTCCACTGAAAGTGTTGGAAGACTCTCAAAAATTAGATTTTAGCAGGTGATTTTGACAGCTGTGATTTGTGTTGCCATTCAGCGCAGCTGAAACCACTCCAACGAGGAGCTGCAAAGGTGGGGGTAACACGACTGAGTCGTCTGCACCACTCAGGTCAAGGCCTTGCCCAGGACCCCTGCAGAGATCCATGGCAGCTGCTACTCCAAGTGTGAGAGCCCAAGGGGAGCAAAACACTGCAAGCCACAGCAAGGCCACACTGTACCAGCACCTAATGGCTCTTCCATGCAGTTGCTCTACCTACATCCATCAAAACCCCATACATGTCACAGATAAATTACCAGCTGACAGAAAACCGGCAAAAAAACACCTACTGCACAGACCTAATGCTCCAATTAGACTAGGTGCCTCCTCACACAGCTTACTTCATTTAGGCAAATATTTCCAGTGGAACATGCAGACAAATCAGCCCTGGGATCACCAGCAGCAGCTGCTTCTTTCTGCATGCCGAGCGTTGAGCAAATCAAGAGAGATGAGCTGCTGCTCCCATCAGAATCTCAAAGATGTGGATGACAACGCTGGTTAATTAAAAGACACAGGATCAGACTGGAGGAAAATTGTCATTCAGCAGCTTAGACTGAAAATCAAGCTGGTCTGACAAGAAATAGGAGCTTTACTAATTTTCAGTCTGTGGTCAAGTAGTCTTTCTACGGCTCTGGTGTAAAATAATTTCCCCCCACACTGTTCTTTTCTGAACTACTGTTTTAGCATTTTTTTTCTTTATTCTCCTCATCTTAGCATTTCTGTCATTCTTGCTTCCTCTTAAATGTTAGTTCCTGTCCTTTCTTCAATATCACTTAAAATGCCACTATCACTAACAGCATGAGACTGAGTCAGAACTGAGGCTGCGCACTCACTCACTTTTGATTCTAGGAAAGAATTACTAAAAGCCAAAAAAAGTACTGTGAATGACATGCCCTCTCACTGATGCCAGAACAGAATTGCACTAGTACAGTATGTATACAATCACTATGAAGTGTTTATTGTCTCATGCTCTACATAAAAATTTTTCGCTCTGTCCTGTCTTTTCTCACCCCCCAACTTTAAGGCAAAAGAAAAAACACTGAGAGGGTTGGCAGACTGATACGGGTATCAAATCATATTTCAACATGTTCTTAAGGATGAGTTTTTTGCATCACTCCCATTTTAACAACATAAACCAGTGGTGAAGAAGCCTCCTGAGGGGGCTTTCTCGTACCCTTGCCACGGGGAGGGGGGTATTTATTCTATTCACATTCACTGCAGAGAAGCCACATTTCACAGGTAGGTCAGTACAAAATTTCTCTAAAAACTCAAACTACTGATCTCAAATAAGTATTAAACAATCTTAAATATGCATGTGAATTGCCATTTGGTTTGGATTTAATGGCACAGATTATAATCTTTAAAGAGAAGAGCTGATGCAGGACAACCTCTCTGTTTTCTTCACTTCCTACCTGCAGAACGTGGCCTGGAGACATTGGATGCAGAGGAGGTAACACAATCAGGATCATTCTGGTCAGATAATAAAACTAATAGAACACTTTTTGATAGTTATTAACTAAAGTTTTGCTTCTTTACTGCTAGAATTTGTTATGGCTATGGGAACAAGATCAGTCCTTCCTTATATTAGGAATTTATTAAGAAGCCAAATCACAATTACATGAGGAGAAACAAGCTCCCTCCATAAGCATGGGTTATATATTCTTGCAGTGGCAGTATTTGCAAAACATGTAAGATACCTGTCCTGTGCCATCAGAAAGAAAAAGCCAGTGAAGATCAAGAGTCTTTAAAAATCAGTTATAGGAGATTATCTAATTACCATCATATTTAATAGTATATGGCTTTAATAATTTTCTGTTATCATCAAACTGCTAGCACTGAAAGAAAATGGGAAATTGGCTCTAATGCCAATTGATAATGGGAAGGATACATTCTGCCCTCTGGGTCCTTGGTTTGGAGCCAGCTCAGGTTGAAAGTGAAAGTCATTCCTGCTGGGTACCTCTCTGAAGTGAGCTCGTGTTCTTAGGCTTGGTCCAGTTCCACATACATAGAACAAAACCCATCACCACAACAACTGGCTGTGCTGAAGATGGAAATTCTTGAAAACATTCTGTCTCTGGCTTTTTGCTAGCATGCAAATAGATCCTAGCCTGGAATGAGGATATTTATACAGGAATATTTATGCCAAAGTAAATCTCACCAACGGTGACTGTATGAAACTTGCATGCATTTTATATTGCTTTAAAACTAGAATGATTTGCCTTGCAGCAACAGGGGTGTTTTCACCCCTGTGCAACCCCGTTACTTTGGTGAGGGGCAGCAAATCCAGGGACCATGAGGTCTGCCAAGACTTCAGTAACACTGACGGCTGAATGTGCATCTCAGTATTATTGCTGCTCATTTTTAAAATGCCTGAGCAAGGCTTAGCTTCAAAGTGCATCCTGGGTCAGGCTGAATCTAGAGGACCTACACTGGCTGAAGAGTTTACAGTAGGTTTGTATTGCCCAGCAGGCCACCTTAAATCCAGCTAAACAAGCAGTCAAATTCAGTTAAACTAACGCAGGTGCAGGTCAATAAAGAGCTGAACAACTCTTCTTTTTTTGGAGGCTGGATACTGCAAAGTGTAAACCAACACCCAGTCCCTTGGGACTGCTCCTTTCCTGGCAGAGGCTGCAGCACATTAACAAAGCAGCACAGCTTGCATTGTAGCTGCTGTGCCGGCTCCATGGATTAATGGAGACTTTGTCCTCTGGGGCTGTCAGCCCCAAACCTTTCAGGAGAAATGAAACCTCCGAGAGGAAAAAAAAAAGAAAACCAGTAGTGGAATTACAAATAAGTGTCTTTCTGACTTTCAAATGAGACGTGAAGCATCTTCATTTACAATTTAATAATTCAGTAAGCACTTTATTGGAAGAGACTATCTAATGGGTTAATTTCCAAATGTCATTTATCTTTACTCATTGGGGATGACTTTCTGTAATTCACTCGAGGCTGCAACACTCATAGATTAATTCATCACCCTCCAACTTGAGAAGATAAAAGCCTAACAAGCTCTAACCTGCTACACAGACTATATTTAAGCAGTACAGGATAATGATAAATATCTCCCATAAAATGTGTTCTCTTCACACTTCCTGCAAAAACTGCTGAGTGAGCCAGCTGGCGAGATGGAGCCCGACGGTCCTTGCTCACAGCCCCACCATCCACACGCGGTGAAACTGGAGCGCTCCCTTCCCCAGCATCGCCCTGATCCCCGGCTGCCCACTGGCCTCCAGAGGTGAGCACGGCTTTGTCCCCTGCTGACGGTTCCTGTGGCCCTGTCCACGCCCCAGCAGTGACTCTCCTCGTGCCTGGCAGGCAGGCAGGCAGGAAAAGGCTGCTGGGGGCTGTGTGTGCAGGTTGATTTCCATTAAATGTGCCCTACTTCCCGGGCCGGACTAAGCACTTTGCAGAACAAAATGAAGACTGGGTGTCTCCCCAGCAGAGAGGAATGGCTATTGTAGGCAGAGTGGGGAAGCAGGAACGGGGAAGAAGGCAGATCAAGCAGCAGCACAGGCCATTGCGGGCCCGGATGCAAACTGAATCACTCCTCGCTTCCTTCTTTCATGTGCAAGTGGTGGATGCTGATAAGCATTCAGGGACCTCACGCTCTGACGCTCTCCTGCGTCCCGAAGCCAGAGGAGGTCCAGGCCAGTCCGTGCATCGTCCCTCTTGACCAGATGCTACTCCAGTGCTTTCCAGGACTGCTTTTAACATCACAAAGATTTAACTGCAGCCAAGTACAATGACTTCCAGCTGGAGCTGGCCTTCCTGCCCAGGGCATGAAGCCTAAGTGACCTAAGCACAGCACCAGGATGTTAACCTAGCTCATCACCCCATGTGGGAACAATCTTGTATCTCCAAGCAATGCTGATACTCAGCATCCTCCCAACACCACCTTCCCCAAGTCCTCTCCTCACTTGCATCACTGTGTTAAACACACACTGATCACTCGGTTTGAAGAATGAGAGCAGAGCAAAGAGCCAGCCTTTACAATGTGCTGAAGAGGAGTCCTTGGCTACAACTGACCCTGGATGTGTGCCACTGAGAACTGGAAAGGTAAACCACTATGATTAAAAATTATAGTTACCTTCTACAGACACATTCCTCATCTAATTAATGCAAGAAAAGAAGCCTTACTCCCAGCCACCTGGCCATTTTAATGGGCTGAACACATCCACCATAAGATTTTCAAAACAGCCCCTTAGGGTAAAGGTCATTTATTTTGTTGTGTTAAAAACGCTGTAGGTCTTCACAAAGCCTGACTGTGTGGGAGCTGCAGAAGTCTCAGTATCCTCTTCCAGGGATGTATCTTCCCAGGCCAGCCAAGATCAAAGTCTGATCTAGAAAAGAAAAGGCCTTGCTGTGGGCCTCCACACTTTAATGAAGTCCTGTCACCACAGCTGGCTGTGCACAATGCCTTCACATTTATGCTTCCCTCTCTCTCATAAGTTAGGATAGCATCAGCTTAGAAGCAATACAGTCAGATTAAACAATTTAATCCTTTCCTGCCTATTTTACCTATGTTTTAGTTAGACAATGTATTTGGATTTCCAATGGTATTTCTTTTCAGATTATCATGAGCTCACTGTAGTTACTGTAGTAACTACTGTACCACTGACCAACCACTTTTTTCCCCAAATGTCTTTGCAGAGGTGAATTCAGTTCTTTAGCAATGGCAGAAATATGATTAAATACTTGCTGCACAGATGAGCTGGTAGCACAATTTTTTTGGTCTAAAGTTTAAACCACGAAGAAATGCAATAAGAAATGAATGAAGGTATATGAATGCATGCAATGAAGAACAAATCCTTAGTACCTCTCATGTATCTATTTCCATTTTCTGATTTCAAATTACGAACTCCTGAGACAAGGAACTTTTGTTACGAATTCTACTAAGAGCTTTCTTTGAAGCTGGAAGGAGATGCAGGGTCACAAGTTTATGAACCTAGTGCATTTTCCCTGCAGTCTTATGTTGCATCAGTTTTAGTTTCCTTTTCTTGTTCTATCCATTCAGACCATAAGCATTTGGTGGAATGATCTGGCGGTCATTCTGCACAACACCTCTAGCAAAACAAAGTGAACCTATTTCTTGGTCACTTCATTAAGTGCTCACACAACAACACCACATTGGTTTCCCAGGCTGCTGGCAGTGGGCAACACCCGGTACCTCACAGAGAGGCAAAAACTGTGAAAGCAATAATAACAATGCAACTAGGCACCCATAAACAATGTAGAGCAACAGAAAAACAGACTTCATTGACCTCTACAGTTTCCACTCCTGACTGCTGAGTTGCATTGCTCACATGAGTGGCAGCTGCTCCAGCACCACTTAAGATCCGAGCATGACCACTATGGGGCTGCAGTGTGTAGTGCACATGTAACTCCTGCTGAGTTCATTCCTGCTTACAACCTTTTTTTAGATCTGTCATTTTTGTGCAATCATTTGCCTTATGCTACTGAACACTTTGCACTTGTGAGTGGTGGGACAGTGACCCAAGTTCAACCCCTTTTTCCAGTTCTCCCTCTTTTGCAGTTAAGAGCAGACACACTGGGACACTGACCAGAAGTTGCAGTTGGTCACCTTCCATAACCAAGCTCCTATCCTCCCTGGGGCTGCACAGTTTCATGGGATTTGGAAACCTGTATGAAATCCTGTCCCCAGAGGAGGGAAAGGTGAAACCTCTGTGCAATTTGTCAGGCTCAGGATTTTGACATATGCCATCTGGCTACTGCCACCAATATTTCTATGCAAATGGAAGTCATCTGATGATACCCTGGGAGGTTTTACCGGCCAAAAAAAGTTTTTCTTACACAACATCAAGACATTACCAGCTGCCAGGCCACAAACATGGTCTTCCAGGAGAGTGTAACTCTTCTACATACAAACTACATCTCTGTATCTTAATGATCAGGATGCCACTAATGTTGGTCCTAGGAATAACATAACAGATGGAAATCCACTGTCCAAAAGAAAACTGCATGGAATATGATATCTTGCAGAGAGTAACTTCCACATATGTGTGGGAAACAACTGTATGAGGAAGAAAGTCTGTGTGTTAATAGCACAAGCAGGGGACAGTAACTTCTGTGCATCCTCAAAACTGTTCAAAACATGGTTGTATCCCTGTTTCATAGCACTGGTTATGTTTGTTCCCTATATATGGCATAATTTACCACTACTTAATCTTTAGTGGAAAAGTAAACAAAACCTTGCATAGCCACACAACCTCTTAAACTGCTCCACCCTGTCTTTTTTAAAAATTATTATTTCTTTTTTTAACAGCCCTAAGCAAAACTCTTAGGAATTTTTCTAGGGGAGTTTGTTAGGAGTTGGGTAGATTCATATGATAAAAATGCAGTTGTCCTCAAAACTTGTATAAACAAATCTATAAAAGTAAATAGTAGCCCTTAGAAGTATAAACACTCAACTTTAATTTTTACATAGTTTCCTTATCTAGCAATGGTTTTTTTTCCTTAGTAGATACCTTTGCCAGTGCCAAAACACAATGTTTTTAATACAGATCCACTCACTGGGTATCTCTGTGCACAAAACTGTTGACCGAGTGACTTTAGCTCATTTGAGTAGCAATCAAAGCCACTGTTTCTCTAGGTATGGATCTAAAATTCCAGTCTAGTGCCTATTAATGTGAAACCATGGGAAACCAGTCTGCTTTAAGTCCAATCACTGAGAACATTAGGTAACTTTGTTGGGAAGGCAGGCTTACATTCTCTGATGAACTGGACCACTAAGCCTCCAAACACGATTGCCGCTGTGCCAAGCCACAGCTATCTCGGGGAGGGGGGCAACTGGGGGTGGAAAAATAGCATTTAAACAGGCAGAGACTGTGAATCCAGTGCTTTGCAGTGAGTTCACTCCAATGAACTTGTTAACCAATCTCTGGGCAACCAAGCAACTTAATCCAAGCAGCAGCCCAACTAAGGTACACTGTGCATTACTACAGCAACAAAGTGACAGACCTATTTCCTGGGAAGCCAGAGAAGTTGTGACTGGTGCATGTTGTAAACTTGCTGGAAAGAGTACATTTTTGGTTTGTGGGGGGTTTTTTGTTTGGTTGATTTTTTGGTCATTGTTGTTGGGGTTTTTTAAAGTGAATAAACATACACAACAAATACTTACTTTCCTTAACTACTTCATATGATGCAGTACTGCAGATTGGGTTTTCAGAGAAAACCAACCTTTCCAGAGAAAGGGCAGAACTGAACAAAAATGTTTACAGAACGTTGGTATCTCTAGGGGATAGTTTTTGCTTTATTTTCTGGTACTTGCTATTGATTTTTATCTTGTCATACATGTGTCCGTTTTTCTTTACTTTAATCCCTGCACTTGAAATAATTTCTCCTGGAAAGAAATGACTCAGTGGTTAGACTGTGGACTCTCAAATCCTGTTTCCAACTCTCCATTTGCTCACAGGGCAAAAACATGTATACATATCTTTAAAGCACAAGAAATCTATTCCAAATTTTAATGACTTAACCTCATTGTGCCCCAGCAGAATAAGAACTCTTTTTATAACTTTCACTTCACAGATGGGAACAAATACTTTGAGTTCTTCAGGGGATGCTGCAAACTGGCACTGGCAGCAGGCTGCATTAAAAGGTCACACTGAAAACTGTTGTGTTGAGGAAAAAGCACATATCCTCTTTGAAACACCAGCGAAACAGGCAAGAGGGGATAGGAAGGAGATGGGGTGTGGACAGCTGGAAGCTGCTTCCATTTCAGTCACCAGTAGTGAATTTCAGTCATTAGCCTCATCACTATTCTATCTAATGTTCTTGCAAGCTTTTTAGTGCTCTGGCATGACCTATCCAGGAGAAAAAAAAAAACAACAAAAAAAACCAAAACAACAACACCAAAAAAAACCAAACAAAAAAACCCAACAAAACCACCACCAAACTACAAAAAACCCCAAAACACATGTTCATTCAAAGTAACAGAGTTAATTTTCATCCATCATCAAAAGTCATCTTTAAAGGCAGTGTTCCCTTGCACATCATTCTGTGTCATTATTCAACTGACTTTAACAGGAAAACGAGGTATTTTAAACCCCTAAAACTGAAAAATAATTTCTGATATTCTGTTTTCTCATAATAATACTGGTCATGTTGTCACTGAAAACTCATTCAGTAGAAAAGTCTAGCAGTTTCTGATTGACTTAGTACTTTCAGGGCAGTGCTGTCTTTCAGATTCAGTAACCACAGATTTTACTCCTGAACCTTGTCCCCTGATGCTTGTGAAATTACCCCAATCTCATGGGTTATCTCTCCAGTCCTGGCAAATCATTCCAGCTTTAGTTTGTTTTAACACTGCTTTTCCTTCATCTCCCACTTCAGGTTCACTGTCCTTATGTCACCCCAAAGAGCAACCAAAGGATGAAGAGGGATTCTTGGGGAGAACAGAGATAAAACAGGAGGATAAAGGCAAGAAACTATTTGTCTGCAATCCTGTTAGCAGGGAACATGCTTTACAAGGCTACCTTGTGGGGAACATGCCTTGCCCATAGCAAAAAAGCCTCCACGTAGCTGCTTTGTAAAATTCCAAAGTATAAAACACGCCTTTGAAGCTAAATTAATGATCCACAGCACGTTGGAAATTCTTCTGACACTTCCATAGACATAACGTTCTTTCACCCTTTTGACTTTCAGCAGAGCCTCAGGAACAGACCCGCTCAGATTGATAAAACTCGGAAATAGAAAACACCAGCAGGGATTGCCACAATGGAAAACACAATGAGGAATACAGGGCATATATTTGTGCCCACAGCTATCCTTTCAAAGTTACTCCAGACTGAACGTTTTGGGATATAAAGGATGTATTCTGTGCACATTCTAATGGGCACATGAGTTAAGAATAGGAATGACAAAGAATGTAATTCTCTTAATCTGGTTTCTTAATTCTTTCTCTTGGGTTTACCTGGTTAGTTTTCCTTTTGTTTTGCAGTAAAGTTTTCATTAGTATAATTCAGTCTGTGGAAAACTAAAAGATGATCTGCATTTATAAATTGCTAAACATTATCATCAAAATGTTCTGCAAGGCCCAGACTATTACCTTAAAACAATGGAATTTCTATAGGTCAAATCTTGTCCCTCCCAGTAAAACAAAATTAAAGAAAAACAAACAAACAAACAAAACCAAACCAACCAAACAAAAAGCCTAAGAGAGCCTGTTTAGGGACCTGAGAGTTCTCAGCCCTTCAGCAGAAGCCCCTAATTATAAGTGAAAGCTTGAGTCTTTAAATAAACAGGAAATTTATAGATCCCAGAGAAAAATTCCACTCCTTCAGCCTGTTGCCTGCCCTCCACTGGCCATGCCTTCCCTTTGTGCACCTTTGCAAGGACCAGGGTGTCATTGATGGCACTGCCAAAAGGATCACCATACATTCCTGTGTAAAATTCTCCAAAACTCTATGCATTAGCAGGTGGAGTGTACCAAGCAACTTCCTCTCAGTTTCCTCACATCTTTCCTGGCCCAGTATCCTAAATAGACAGAGCTCCAAATATTGATGTCTTGTAGGAAGAAGTTGGCTGCATATCCTGCTCTCCCTTTTCTATCTAGCCCCTTACAAGTGCTCTGATGCCCTTAGGTGGTGAATCACATCCAGGAGCCATGTATGAAGCTCCTCCCCAGCTGATGTGTTTCAGAGAGAAATGGCTTTCCAGTTTACAACTACTGCTAAGGTGCCCAGGTTAAACACATGGGACATTGCTTCTCTTCTTTTCTGCAAGGTCAGCCCACACTTGTTTCTCTAGGGGTTCTAGAAAAAAGGGAATCCATGAAGGATCATGTATGTGAAACCTGCATCTAAGAGCATCTGAGACCCAAAGGATACTATGAGGCCCAAAGGCCACTGAAGGAGGACATGCAAACTGCTTAGATGTACTAAGGGTTGCTTTCAGTGCCTCTTAATATCAGGCAAAGTTTGGTTCATGTTGTCTCACATGATGCAGACAAGGGCAGCTTTTGTGCCCTTGAGTTACTTGGCCAGTGCCTGAGGATCTGATCATTTTTAAACAGTAGCAGAGGAACTTTAATTAAAATCCATTTCTAGCCTATAAAATGAGAGTGACTGCAACAGTGGCTTCAGAGTTGCAGATCAGGCACCTGTGGGACAAAATATATTTATCAGTGCAGCACCTTGCAGGGGAGTGCTGTACATACCACAGGACAAATGCTGACCTCAGTTGCTAGGAGACTTTTCATTTACCTTATCACAAATGCCAGATTTAGACTAAAACAGGTAGCAACCTCAGCTCCTTGATACACCCTCCTTCTTGGGTTGCACACATTAAATCCAGTGAGAGGACTTGCCATGTCTGGATGTCTGGATAATTTCCCTTTGGTAGCCACTTTTGACCTAATAAAAACCATTCCCTCTCTCCTCAACACATGCTGGAGTCTGCAGAAAGCAGTAAAGCATCACTGCAGTGCTCTGTGACCCTGAACAACCTCAACAGGTGTCTTGCTCTTGTGGAAAACACATGTTGCTCTGTCACTATTAATACACCGGGAGTGTGAACGGCATATGCGTGTTTGTTTGCGTGGGGAGCATAAATTACGGAGATCCCAGGTTTGCAGTCATCACCTTTTGAAGCTACAGAGCTGTTTCTGGGGACAGCTGAGGTGCAGGGCCACAGGCACTTGGGATAAGTGAGGAGTGAAGCCCTGGGGGTCAGGCAGTCACAGGGAGTGCTCAAGGGCAGACCCAGCACACTGTGCAGATGAAAGTCTCAATACTCTGATGATCAAGAGGGTTCACAGATCAGGGAAGAAAATAAATTAATTGTGCTGCCTCCAGAGTGCCTGGCTGAAGTTGTCCCTCTGTCAATCGCCTCCCCCATCACCACATGGACAAGATGCTCCCTCCCCTCACTATTCAGTACAAGACAGGAACTGTTTATTGTTTCAGATTTAAGAATTCAAAATAGCAAGTCAAATTGATTTCCTGGGAACTGAGATGAAGAGAAGTACTGTCAAGCACTCCCTCTACTCATCATCGAGTGATGAGTAGCAAAGGCATATCTTGCAGAGCTAACAGCCGTGGGGTGACATGTCCCAACAACTGTATTTTTCCTCCAGATAGTTCTGGATCCACACACAGCAGAAAAATAAGGCCTACTTCTGTAGCAAGGAAAAAGCAGCACAGATTATGAACCCATGGACAGAAATCAGGTTCATGCACAAGGCACAAAACCTTTCCTCTTTTAACCTGACCACAGCTGCCACTTCCAAGCCATACCAAGTGGGAAAAGGGGAGAGACAACAGATGTAAAATGCTCTATGCTCATTTATCTCAGGACTTCCCAGTTTTACGTACAGATAGAAGAAACTATGTCCCTGGAACCTTTCCCTCATGGCTGAAAGATCTCTAGAAGGTGAAAAAGTCTTGGCTAAGCAGTGCAGAATGCAAATAGAAAACACGAGGCAAGTAGCACTATTTTTTCCCCTCGAATTCACATAGCTGTGCCACAAACCTGTCCCTGCTCTAAATTACTGATGCAAGAGAGAGATAACCAGACAACATACAAATGCACCCCACACACTAAGTATATGGGGACTAGAGAAAGCCTGCATTCTCTAAATTCATGGAGAAAACAGTGATAAAGCAAAAGAAAAATTTTTAAAAATCCCACTGCTGACAGCTAAAGGGACAGAAGACTAGCTTTTTATTGCCCCAGAGGGGTCATGCCTGTGCATGATGGAACTGTGGCCATTAGCAACAGAGAATAGATGTAGGAAGTGTTACCACCCATGACATCCTTTGCAGCCTCTGGGGAGTCCAGACCTCACACACGGATAACATTATTTTTCCTGCAAAGTGCACTGGTGAAGAAAGCATTCCCACACCCCTGCTCATTGTTCCCCCTCCCTTTGCAAAGGGATAGTTCATAGTGCTTCAAGAAAACAAGGCAAGAATCAGCCTTGACCATAACCTCCCACCAGTGAGGCAGTGCAAATACTATTGGTCCTCATCCAAGGAGTCAATGAAATTAGGTCTTTGTGCAGCCAGCTGGTCCTTGGCTGATGAGACCACCTTCAGACTCTCAGGGCAGTACTATATATCCCACCTCACCTTTTGTGTCCCCTAGCCAGGTCCCTTCCCCTTGGGCTCACACTGTTGATGATGGTCAGTGAGTAATCTAAAGCTCACTGCACCTGAAGTCTATGCAGAAGATGAGGGAAAACCTTTGTCGTCTTCAACTGCACCAGACTTCTTCCAGATTTGCCTCCCTCTCACCTGTTTCCTATCCAAAACTCACCTCCAAAGCCCAGCAGACAGCAAATCTATGGATGTACCTACCCATCCTGCTGCATGGAGCTGCAATTGCCTAATGCTGTTCCTCTCACTGTGGCTGTACAGGCCAAGGTGGACTTAGGAGGGCACAGCTCAAGCTGCTCCTCACCTGAAGTGGCACTAAAACAATTTTTTATTTTCTAAAGCACAGATAACAATCAAGCAAAACCAAAAGGGAATTCAACTTTTACAGGTCTTTGGAAAAATAACTATTAGAGCAAACAAGGCAGGAGCTTGATGTTGTTGGAGCAGAGCTACCTGCATCTCTACCAGCGGGCAGCCTGCCCTGCCTTCTCAGCCTGGTGCACAGAGGCAGTGTGGTCTACAAGCCCCAGAGCCACCATTTGACTCTCTGTGGCATCCAGCAGCATGCTGATTCACAACCACAGCTGTACCTGCTTCCCACAAGAAGATCCAGAGTGTAATTTGCAGGAACAGCACAGGTCTTGGGACAGCTGCACAGCATTGCTTCCCTGCTCCATTTTCCTGATGCCTTCTGCCTATTGGCCTCCTTTCTGAGCCACCTTTAAGCAAGGGCAATGAAACAAAGCAGAGAATCTAGAAACACTCGGACCGGGATATAGCCTTTAAGTGCACATTAGTGGCATTGCAATGGAAAGAGACAACAGCTGTGTCTTTCTCACCATTCAGCTTGCTACAGCTCACTCCCTGCTTTCACACAATTGATTAGTTTGAAAGAAAAGTTTATCACAAAAGCATTCATTTAATTCAACTATCCACGGAGGCCTCTGAAAACATGCATCACAGGTCCCATTCTCAGACTCATAATGATCAGCTCAGTCCCCTGCAGCCTCAAATCCCTTATTTAAAATGCACCTTTGGATCCCAGTACAGCATTACAGAGCCGACAAAGCAGCAATTAAAGAAAAATATTTTTAAAAGGTAGGAATGGTGAGGGAATAATCAGAGATACAATTGTCAGAGCCTTGTGTTAACTAAGGACACCAGAGAAGTATGGCTGATCCAGCCTCCTCACCACTTAATGTGAATAAACAGCTTACGAGTGGGAGAGGCTGAAAGGGGAGCAGCCTCCTTCCCTGTCACGGGAGAGGGAATGTGATGATCACCAAGTACCAAAAAAGCTCTTATTTGTGAAACCCATGAAGGGAAGGAGCCTGCTGCTCCTCCCCACAGCTTCCAAGCGGCGATCGTGAGCTCCCGGAGCACAGTGTCGCTCATCGCACCATCACATGGCAAGTCTCACGCCATCTTCTCAACACAGAATCACAACCGGGTTAAAAGACAAAAGCTTTGTGACATGCCTCTGTTTCTAATGTACAATCAAAGTTCCTGTACTTCTGTTTTCAGAAAAACAGCCTTGAACCTAAATCAGTGCCCCCAGCCTTTTCCAGAGCCACACAGACAGGTCTTCGTACCCTCAGAAAACACAGCACAGAATCCCCACACCAACGCAGAGCAGCTCCTCTCCCACGGCGGGCGTGGATGCACAGCAAAGTCTGAGCTCTCCTGGCACAGAGCTCCCCTCTGGCCACTGGCCAGCCATGTCTGCGAGCAAGGGGTCGATAGCCTTGCATGTACAGCAAAGCCCTGCAAGGAAGGGCTGACCGACCATACCCTTTACGCCACTCGCCTAACGGCTGGTGTCACTTAAATTAAAACACTGACCATTAAGTTTGGTCCCTGGCAGGCTGCAAAGAGGCAAGGCAGAATTTTTCAGTTAGCTGAGAAGCAAAATAAACAGCACAGTCTTGACCTCACGCTCCTCTTGCCAATAAAGCCTAACCACGGAGCAGAAAGGACAAAACCAAAGCACAGAAGAAATATGATGGAGTGTAATGTTTTCCCTCCAGCATTCGAGGGGCTGGCTCTTCCCTTGCAGAAGTGCCACTGTCACCAAGCTCTCCATGGCACAAACACATGCACAGCCATGCATCTGCAATATAAAGGCCTCTACCTAACAGCTACAGGAAGGGACCACACTGCTGTCCCTAGAGGTTTCCCTAATAAGACAATTTTACAAAGACTGGACACAAGAAAATGGTTTTGCCAGTTCAGCAGAACAATTTCTATTGCCCAGCTTTCACAATCAGCTTTCTTCTCAAAGAAGTGCCTTGGAGAAGCCTCCAAATGATTCCTGAAGAATAGTTTTGAGGTAAAGTTGCAATGCTTCTCATGAAAACGAAGTGAAATGAAACATATGACAATAGTACAAATACCTTACGCTAAATGGGTCCTAAACAGAAAAATCCAAGCTTTCCCAAGAAGGGTTCAAGATTGGACTGGGCTCTAGATCTGAAGACTTTAATAGCTTCCTTCTGCATTAGTGTGAGCACAGAGCTTCATGGTCACCCAGCTCAGCCCTCCCACCGTGTTACTGGCCTGTGAGTACAGCCCTCCTTTAGGCTAGCATCAACCACCCCAGCTTCTGTAAACAGACTTATCGCCTGTTTAGAAGTAAAACAGAAGGGAAATGGGCAAGGAAATTATCCAATATGGTTCTGAATGAGCAGTTCAAGTGGCAGAGACCTTAGGAGTTCCATAGTTACCACTGCTGGAAAACAATTCCCAGCTAACAAAGACATAAAAAGACCCACCCAAGTAGGAGAAGGTCTGCAAAGCTAAGGGACGAGGAGAAGCCATGAAAGAAAATACATTATTAAGGAAAAAGAAAAAATCAAAGCAAGAACACCAAAGGGGAAGAAATAAGTCTCCAGGATTAGCAGAGAGAAGCACAGATTTAAGAAAGATCCATTATGTGAGTACAGCTTTATAAAAGCTTACAACACCGCGACCTTTAAAAATAGCTTTATTTCTATTTCCACAGTATCACCACAACCTGCATCAAATGAAGTTACAATTCGTCAAGGAGCTGAATGCACTGCCTTTAATGGGATTTCATGGTGCTCAGTAACTTGCAGGATTAGGTCCCTACCAAAGCACTAAATTGTCTAAGAAAACACACAAGAGGAAATGACAGTAAAACAACCCTGGAGAGTTACACTGTGCACAATCTTTTACATATAACTTAACTCTATCAGCTGTTACAATAACAGATACATTCAGTATCCCAAGCTGGAATTCTTATGCTGATGCAGGGTACTGAATGCTTTTGAAAAATGCACTGTCTTCCTTAGCTGTTTCATGCTAGATTACAGCAAACAACCCAGCTTTTTATTGTTTGCTTTGGGGTGGGGGAGTTACCCTTTTTTTCAGTGACTTATTGCTTGTGAAAGTCATTGATGGCAACTGTTGGGTTACCTCCTATTCCAAATCATCCCTTATCAATCACCACCTTGCAAAGCCTGCACGTCCAAAGCACTGGTTACTCTGAATTGCTGTGGGGCAATACTGGCAAGGCTGTAGTTACATCCCTTGTTCCTTGGGCCACACTCACATTTAAATGTGTTGTTAAACCTGGGACTGTTAACTTCTTAAGAATAAATGCTTGTGACTGAGTGAGACAGGCTGTGGGATGACCACAGCAAGGCTCCCAAGGTCCTGCCTCATCCACTGGCAAGATGCAAGCCGGGGAATGGCATGGCCCATGCCCCTACACAGCATCTCTGCATGGAGGTTGCAGCCATCAGGGGATGGCAGACACTGAGCTGTGCCAGGCAGCACTGCTGAGCAAACCCAGGATGGATATCCACGAGGGACTCTATCCCTGAGTGAACAACAGAGGGTCTGAAGATAAGCACCCATGGGCACTGACATTTGACATACCTACAGGTTTCAGGAGCTTCTTTTGGTGACTAGGGCAACATTCTACGTAATTTTTTTGTAAGAAAAGCACACTGGTGCTCCAGGAGCAGGGATATGCCATCAAGTACATTCTTATGCTCTCCTTTCTTTCAAGGGTCAGGTTAGAGAGGCAGTTTACACAAAAGTAGCATCACGCTTTTCTTTACTATAGTTTTCCATTGTGTCTGCAGGGCACATGGTAACAATCACAGAGGAAGGTACTTATACTCTAAATATTCACCTCTAAATATAAACAACTAAGTGTGCAATTTGCACAAAGCCAGGTGAACAGATGCCAGCAGGTATGGAAATGCCTATAGAGCCATCATTCTGTGGTTAATGCAAAAGGGTGTGAGGCTCTGGGTGTAGGTATTGCTGATGGCGGAGTGTAAGGACGACAGGAACAGCCCCCCTAAAAAAAAAAAAAAAAAGAAAAAAAAAAGAAAAAGAAAAAAAAGAATTGCTAGCAGTAGAAAAGATGGAGCCACTTGCAAGAGGAGAAAAGACCCTGCAGGTTGCTTCCTGCTGCTGAGTACCCTGCTCATATTCAAGCAAAGCCTACAGTCCCATTAGTGAGGACTGTGAAGCTAACATGAGTTTGAACTCACCAGCAGTAAGGTTGTGCAAACAAGCACATCAGCCTGGTAGCCTTCCCTCTGAGAGTGTTTGTCAAGGCTGACAATCCCTGCTCAAGGAACATGAGATCAGAACTGAAAGGAGGCTTGTAGGTCAGGTTTAACCCTCCAGAGCCTGTGGGTGGGTGAACAAAGAAGGGGTGGGCACGTATGTAAAAATAAGAGACCACAAGACACCTGGTTTCTCAATACAGCTACTAGCCTCTTCCTTCCAACACCATTAATAGCATGCCAGACTTCACAGAAACAAAAGCAAGCAGCCAAGCTCTTCCTCCCTCAAACAATAAAATAGAATAGTAAATCAGAGGCAAAGACTGATTCAATTAGCCCAAGATCTTTTTTGATAAAAGATTACTCAAATAAGCCACATACGGAAGCTCTCCACATTTACAACATTTCTGCACCATTATTTGTAATAACATGACACCTCACTTTCCAGAAGGTGCCACACTGGATACTAATAGCACACTTATTATTAGATTTTCTGCATGGTTACATAAGCCTGCAAAAGGGGAAAAATGTAAATGATTCAAGAAGATATTCTTCTTGTGGTTCTCACGAAGTCTTTAGTATCTGAAGATTGAAGACAATCCCTCCTGGCAAGAAACAATCAATTTTTATGCTTCATTAAAAGAGTTCTTTTAGTACTTTTAACAAAATGCTCAAAGGCAAGTCAAGCAAAGAATATATATATTTTTTAATCTAAACATTCTGCGCTAAATTTTACTCTCAGATCTTCCTAACTCTTTTTTAAAAATTAAAATGAAGCTGTGAATGCAACTTTGTGTTTATTTTTTCCTTGCCATCTAACTATGATCTGAGGACATTCTACCCTGCCTAAACCCAAATGCACAAGTGGGCATGAATTTCAAAAAAGGACATAATAAGGACAAAAAGCAAGGGAGGTATGAACTACCTCTGGGAACACTGAAGCAAGAAGACTTTCACCATAATACAAGGTAATAAGTCAATGTCAGCCCCACCAGAATAACTTACTCATGTCAGCACACTGGCAGTAGGACAGAACCTGTCCCCCTGCATGACCAAGAGCATTTCTGCTCTGTTATTCAGGAATGCACAGGCGACAGCAGTGATCTCTTAAGTGCATGATGACTTGTACAATCCCCAGGGGACCTTTTCCCCGAAATCAGTGTCATCCCCAAAGTCCATCTCTGCACCCAATGGATCTAAGCCTGCTGGTCTCCCTCTGGAAATACTGTCTAACATGACACACACCCAAAGGAATGGTGGGCTAAGCCATGCTATTAAGCAAATTTATCTGGTATGACTTTACAGGTCCTTCAGCCATATCACAACACTACACACAGCATCCTACAATGCAGCAGATGCAGGAAGGGTTTACCACACACTACAGCATCTGTCCTTACCTATCAATGAGCAGAATGCTAATTTAAGTGTCATGTTGTCTCATACTTCACTGCTGTGCAAATGGCACATAAATGCTGCTGTCACTGGTGCATAGGGTTTGCTCGTAGATAAGTGCAATAAATCTAACACAAGTTCAGAGGGCTGCCTGACAAGTAGCTGCAAGCAGGAGTCACTGTTCTTCTCTGTTTAAACATAAATGGTCTTTAGTAAACTTAATTTTTGGAGGACTCAGCACTCTTGCCTTATGCATATGGAACAGTCCCCAGCCTGAAGCAAGCCTCTGGCAGGAGCAGGGAATGAGGTGGACATCACCGAGACAGCAAAAGGCTTTGCCATTGCGCTGCCAGATCCAACACCTCTCTAGATCGTGAAGACAGCTCGACAGCTAGCTCACCTTGTTTCTGGCAAATATGGTACTCCCACAGCTCATACGCAAAGACATACAGTGCCTTCTGAAATGCTCACTGAATTGCCCAGGAGAGGGACATTTTAGGGTACTGTATTACTGTACCTTCATCTACTGAAAAAAACCCCAGGAATTAGGAAAGAAAAAAATCAAGTACTGAGAAATTGCTATGCCTTTACAGACAGAGTAAACTGTGGCAAGGGTTTTTTTTTAGATCCTGCACCCAGGTCATAGCACAGGAGGCCAAATTCAACATGGTTTCTTTGCCTAAACTACAGCTGGTAGCAGCCATGTTCTGTCTGTACACCCCTGATAAGATGACCCTGATAAGCAAGCCAGGATGCCAAAGGATGCTTGTAAGAAGCAACCGTTACATTTCGGAGAAGCAAAACCATGACCAGAACCTGGGGGCTCTACCCTGTGATCTCTGTCTGCAAGAAATAAAATGATTTTGTGTACTGACGGTCCTCAAATCCCCTGATGAATTTTCATAACTCTGTGAATTCAGCATTTTAACAAAGGCCTTTTCTGTCCTGCAGTACTCCATGAAGGGCCTACAGGTAGCTTTGAACAAACATCAGAGTACATCTGCATCCTGCTCAGTTCATTGCCAAAAATGTACTTTGTGTGACCATCTATTACTTAAGTTAGGCTTCTAAATCCATTTTTAGGAACCTGAAAAAATACTTGATTTTCAGATGTGCCAGGCAGCTGCATCTACTTGTTACTCAGAGAGAGGATGCAGTTGTTCAGCACCTTTGAGTATTAGACCAGCTTTATTTTGGTCCCTAACTTCAATCACCCGTAGAACAGCAGAGTCAAGTGAGATTCGAATCCTTTTCAAAGTGTCATGCTTTTTATACAAGCAAGCGATAAAGCTGCCTGTACTAGCGAACACAAAACCGAGCAGCTACTTGGAGCCACTTGTACCAGCGACATCCCACATTTATGTAATTCCATTCAAGTGTAAATGAGGTGCATTGCAATTTCAGGATTATTTACTACATTTGTTTAGTACAATCACTTTGCAGGATGCCTTAAAGCGCTTTATTTGCAGAGCTGCAAAAATTGCCCCTAGGAATATGGATACAAGGTGTCGCATTTTATTTTTTTGGAAACACTGAAAAATCTGAATAGAACAACAACAAAAAAAAAGCCACAGAAACACATATTTGGAAACCTGGAAGAATAGTATAATATTCTTTTGAAAATGCAGCTATCAAACCAGAAGGAAAAATGCTTGCTTGTCCCTCATGAAGGTGGAAGCTACCTGTATTTACAGAGGTATAGAAAGCAAAACAAGATAAAAAAAAAAGAGGACTAATCTATAATGTCTTGACTAACTTAATATACCAAGATTGAATTTGTAAGCAGATTATTATATTAATTATTTACAGTCTTGCCTTAAGAGGATGTAGATTTTTGTGTGTGTCTGCACATTTGGATTTTTTTATACATTTATAACTGCTGATGTGAAGAGTTTTGTTCTTTGCCTCAGAAGAAATGATCTGTTCTGCCTTCATTTACACTGATCTAACTCTAAAATCCAACAGTTACATTGCTGTAAAATTACTATTATCAAGGGGAAGAACATTCTAAAATTATCCTTTCAGCAGAGAGCACGAAGCCTGAAACTCTCAGTGCTTTCAACACCATTTTATCGGGACTGTGATCTCGGCACGGCTGGTAATGCAGGCAGCCGAAGCCATGAAAGGGAGCTTTGTGCCCAGCTACACACCAGGCCATGTAAGACTTCCAGCTTTTTGACTGGCCAACGGGGATGTTGCTCTTAGTAACACAGCAAGATTGATTAGGTACAATTAAAAAAGGGCGTTTGGAAAGACAGCAGTGAAATAAAGTTCCTCCTCTATGAGAGCTGCTACAGTGCACACAAGCAAAAATTTGCCGAGTAGTCAGAAAAAGGCAAAATGCTCAAATATTTCAGATGCTCAGCTAGTAAGGAGATTCAGAGATTTGTTTATAATGGGAGAAATCTCAGCCCTGTCTGATCCAGAATGAATGCAGCATGATACCTCTGGTGAAGCACACACAAACCTACAACTGTATCTCCAGCATATCACCCCATGAAGGAACGCCCAACTACTCTCACTGTAATTGTGACATTTGCCTTCAAGACTTTATTCTGACTTCTGCCAGTACCTTGCTCCCATGGGTGTAGGCTGGCCAGCAGAAAGAGGTCTTCCCTGGAGAGCTGCCCTCCTTCAGAAGGCTCCAGCTGACACTTCCCAGACAGGATGCCAGGAAGCAGAAATGATTGAAGTGAACCAGCCTCCTCTCTGATGATCCATGTTCCATTTCTTCCCCTTTGGGAGTGTTTCAGGGGATCTAGGCTTAGAAAACAGCTTTTTCCTAGAAAGACAAGGGTAGAGGGGGGCAGTCCTGTTGGCCAGCTGAAAACCACAGAGGCAGCTCCTTCACAGGGTGCTCCCAGGGTAGAAGGAACAGATTAGGAACAACATTTCTGTTGTATGCTGTATGAATCCTGCATACTCAACATTTTGTGACTTTCCTATCACAGACCCCTGAACCAGGTGATATGAACCTGGATTCACAGACACCTGTAAAATTTATCTTGATGTATTGCACTGTAGTAACAATTTCACCAACAAATGTGCTAGTTGAAAAAGGCTCCAAACCTATCAGCTAATCTTTTCCCAAGATGATTAAGAATGAATAATACAGCACTGAAATTTTACTCATCTGTCAAAAAGTATGAATGCCCAAAGTATGGGCAGGTGATGAGCACTGTTCAACACAACTGGTACACACTAGGGCCTCCTAACTCCAAAGAAGTAGATGTCCCCCTGCTATCTCCACTCTGCTTCTGCATGCAAAGGCCAAGCATGGCACAGTCCTTCCTTTCTCCTGGCTCTTGCCAGCCTTTCAAACCGGGCAGGCAGCTGCCTGCTACGGGTAGCGAGCAGAAATATGTGAGATGGTGATGATTCAGTGCTCACAGTGCTCTCCTGGCCCACGGGATGGCTTTTAAATGACCTCCTTCCACATTTCATTGTTCCATGACACCTCCATGGGTTTCAGGTTAGATTTTGGCTGGGTAACCCTCCTTCTCCCTCGGACTTTTGCCCTTCCTCTATAGTCCTCATCCACGTGCCTGTTTCTTAGCATTTATATAGCTACCCATGAAGAGATACTGAAATTGTATACACAAAGAAATGCAGATTGGACCAGCTTTGCTGCAAATCCCTGCAGAGACAAGCCCAGATAGTCTCTCCCCGTGCTACAAAGTTTGCAGAGCTGCTTTAAATATCTCTTCTCTTCAGAACACAGATTGGCTCGTCGAGGTGGTATATACACATTACTCTGTATACTCTGTATGTGTGAACATATGTTTGATAGCTAGATCACTCTATTCCAATACATAAAACCGCGTATACACTTGTTCTTTTAAAACCTCGCTGCTGCTGACTTTCGTAGAGGTTCCCTCCAGGAATCTCACTCCTCTCTGCCCCACTCGCCCCCGGGAAGGTTTTCTTCCAGCCATCAGCAGGACTTTCAGGCTGGCTCCAGAGCAGAGCAACGATGCTGCGAGTATCAGCCAGAGGGGGCTGCGAGAGTGTGTTGTGAGATGCAACAGCCTTGAAGAGCTGAGGCTGGGCTGCCGACTGTGCTAGAGGCTTTTCTCGCTTGCGTAAACCATTTCTTGAAATAATAATGCCTAAAATAGTGCAGCAAGTCTTCAGGTTCCTTGCTTTTTTATGCATGCAGAATTAGGCAGCCAGGATTGGAGATGTACATCTGCATGCTGGCTGGCTATTAGTGCTGGATACCTGAGTCTAAGACTGTGTGCAAAAGCAGTCAGATCCTGGTGCCACCAAACTCATGGAGATGGTGCTGTGCGTTCGATCCCCAGGCAGTTTGTTAGCAGGGTCTCTGTCGTTCAGCGTTTTCTTACACAGATAGAGGCTAATGGTAAAGAAAGGGGGCATTCTTGGGATAATGCACTTGATGATGGTCAAAAATGTTTCCATGGAGCTTTACAGCAAAACAAAAATTGCTGCCCTTTATCTGATGTGCACACATTTCATACTTGCAATATGTCTAAAGTGATTTTATGACTAAATCCTGGGAAAAATGCAAAGAATGCTTGGCTAGAAGCATACTTTTCCAGTAAAAACACAACATGGCTTATTAAATGCAGCACTTAGAGAAGGCTATTCAACATGAAGTGCATTTTTTTTTTTAGCTCAAGACCGAAAACATGTGTTCAGATATACGTTTTCTTTGGCTTCAGGCACCAATTTGACTGACTACATTAGAGGGGTCTCCAAACCCTTTTAGTGTACACTAGCTTCAGTACAAACGAAGTGCTATTCTATTAAACATGCCACGGTACTGCAGCTGAAGGCAAGGTTAAAACCTCCTGACTTTTTCAGAATATATTAAGCAGAAATAATGGAAACAAAAAGCTCCATTAGGTACCTCGTTAAGATTTTTGTAGTTGCTGATCAGCAACCTTGTTATGGCAACACTTTTCAAAGTCACTGCAAGAAATGTTAATTGTGGCAATGGCGGGTGGGGACAGTGCACAATGAACTGCGGGAGCAGTACTATTAGTGTTACCGTGAGAACAGAATATGCCATTTCCATTCTATCTTTGAATTCTGGTGGGTGTAGGGTGATGTGACTCTGAGTGATGTCAGATTACCCAGCCTACATTTTTCTTGGAAAGAAGCTCCTTCCTCCACTTCTCTAGCAGGAGGGCTTGTAAATACTGCGCTTAGGAAATCGCAGCTTCATCAGACTCTGAAACGATCCCCAGGCTACCTGGAATTTTTTAGTTGGACCACTGGAAGGTGTACGCTGATTGAATATACCTGGGAATACCAGAACATGCTCACCTGGGCTTGTGACATGGTGAGAACAGATAGCAAGGGGTAGTTTTCTGCACTAATCCCCAGGAAACAGGACTTCACTCTCCCCAGCGTGGGCTGAAATCCAGACGATCTCAACCACATTTGTAAGCGGGTCACAATGTCACTCCTCTTCTCTCCCATTAAAAAACTAATTGTAAAAGCTTTTGTCTCTAATCTGCAGCTAACAAACCGGCAACTCTGCACAAAGGGGAAGAGTGCAACTCAGTCCAACACGCCTGAAGGGTTCTCAATCTCCACAGCGTGCAACTACAACACATGCAACTGCCCAGAATACAGCGGGCAGGAAACGCAATCAAACGCTGCGTTTTGCTTTGAAACAGGCGTGGATTGGCACACCTGTGCTCCCCCTCCCTGCCCCAGTGTCCCCGAAAGGCCGTGCAGCAGGGACACACCGCGGGACACGGCTGCTCACCGCACCAGGCGCCACCCCGCGCTGGGGCAGCACGCAGACCTCTCCCGGGCGGCTCCGCTAAACGCAGGAAGAGCGAGCAAATCTCCTCCCTGCCTGCTCCAACACGTGCACAGAGGCTGCAGGACAGGCGGCCAAACCATGAGGATTACTCAGTTTACATTCGAGCCAAAGATAAATGATTTTAAACTGCAGTCAGGGGTAAAATATGCTCCCTCCTTCTCAATCCTGAGGCACGTTTCCCAGTCACGTGGATAGGTCATGCTGGCACTGGCTTTGTTCAACCAGGTGATTTTTCTTTTTTTTTTTTTTTTTCTTTCTTCCCTATCAGGGGCTGTGGACTGTGATCCTGTGAGAGAATAGATTGGGACAGATTGCTTATTGTGAAACTAATTTTTTGTTTTGCTGCCACAGGTGGGGAGTCAGAGATGCTGGTCTGGTTCAGTCTGTCACAATATACCGAAAGCCTGAGTTTTACTCACTTTGGGAGAACATATGAGGGTGGGCATGCTCCTTGCCCTCCCCCTTCTATACTGGAAAGAAGCAGCTCCAATAACTCTCAAACAAGTAAAAATTACCTGGAAACAGACCCAGAATCAAGCCCAGAAAGAAACAGACATCAAACTCTGCTGATTTCTGCTGTTGCTGAACTCGGGCAGGACTGAGCTGGGATGAACTACACACATCATCTCCTTTTCTGTGAAAATCACTTGCACAACACTACTCTCCCCTTCATACTGCATCAAACAAGCTCCTAGTGATACTAAAAGGGGAAATCTGCTGATGCCACAGCTACGAGATGGTGCCTACATTAATCATTTCACCTCCAGCTTTTTAAATGCTTGGAAAATTCCCTTCTCACAATGGAAAAAAGCCACCTCTCATATGTTCAGAAGCATTTGGTTTTTTTCTGAAGTAAATACAGGAACTGAATTATTATTTTTCCTACAGAAAAATATGATGTGGGGTTTTATTGCTTTTTCACTGGGTTAAGACAAAAAGAAAAATACAAGAAAAAACACATCTGAAATCCACAAATTTTAAACTTTCTATTTTAAGATCTTTTCAACGTGCACTGAAGCTTTAAAAATTAACTCTGAAACTTGCGGAAAAAGAATAAAACCAGAATGTAATTCTCAGGGTTGACAATACTTAGCACACACATACACTCTCACATAAGAACACATGCAGACTTTTCTATTAGAAAAGTTGTTCATACAGGGAAAGAAGTCTGTCCCCAGGTGTGCACAGAAATCCCAATTACACTACTGGAAGGTGGAAGGATGGAGAGACCAGCTAAAGTAGTCTTCAGTACACACCTGTGTCAGGAAACATTGAAGAACTCCTCAGCTCATCCCACAAATGTGAGTACTCAAATGTGATGAAAGTAAAAGTAACATCACTTTGAGGTGAGTCTGCTGGTAATTACACATGTGTTAACATGTGCACATGCAAAAGGCAAAGACTGTTTCTCATACATGGAGGTGTGTTTTTATTCATCTTGAGGCTGGTGTGCAGGGTTCTCCCTCCGCTGCACAATTCCACCCTTCATGATCATCCCTCGGCTCCTTCTGTTTCTGCCTCACTCTCCTGTAACCTTTCAGTGCCTGCTCTTTACTCCTGAAATACACTTACCACTGAGCCATTTATATCTCATCCAAGATGCTCGTCTCGCACTTGGCACACCTGATGAGCCCTAAAGGGAGCTGCTGCCATGTGAGGCTGATTTGCTCTACACTTAGTGCCACCTCATCCGTATCAGTGTCCCATTTACCTTGACAATTACAGCCCAGACCCACGGATGCGCCGCCCGCAAATGTCAGGATGAGCTCTGAGTTGTGTGTTGCTCACTTCCTCTGCCTCTTAGATCTGCAAGGGAATCTCTGAATATTCTGCTGACCTGCTGAAATTTTTCTGGTGCTTCTTAGTTTTTGTGTGCTTAAACCAGGTCTATGAACCAATCCCTTGCACACTGTGTTTTGTTAGCAAAGCATAAGCAATTTTTCTCCAAGCATCTCTCTCGCTCCTTTATTGTTATCTATTTTAAGTAACTTTCAGCTGAGAAGAATGTCAGACTGACTGCTCTGGAGACCAAGGTATTTCAGAGAAAGGAGACAAGCACAACTGCCTTCCTCTATGAAGAGTTAAAGGTGAGCTCTCTATCCTCTTCAAAACTGCATCTTCTTTCAGGCTGCCTTAATTGCTGAAAAATCCCTGTTCACTAAACTGATGTACTGCTGGGCAGGTACAAGACTCAACCTGTCCATACAAATCCCTTTGCAGGGCAGAACTCAAATCCCTAGATCAAGCAGGAGTTACACTGGTAAAGAGGTTGCTCCCTGCTTCCATGCAGTCCCATACCTCCATGGACATTGAACAGAGACAGACCTAGACAATGTGCCTATGTAGAAAGGCTTCAGCAGAGAGACACAGGGAGCCAGAAAATACAAACTCCTCTGCTGCTGGCCAGGGCCAGGTGGAGCCTTCCCAGCAGTCAGTCCAAGCAGACACACCAGCAAAATGTCCCTGGCTGAATTGTGCCCACGCAGCCAAGACAGCTGGTGAGAGTGAGCATCTCGCTTCTCACTCCCCCTCTGGGGGAGGACAAGACTCTCTGTTTAGCCCTTGAAGGGGAAAAAATCAGGATCTTGGCCTTCCAGTTCTGCTGTCAGCAATGCTGAAATCATCTAATTCCACAGGAAGAAGAAAGTGGCACTAGATGAGCAAGAAGGGCGGCAGTAACAGGTAACTACTACCCCACAACCCTTCAAAACCACTCTTTCCAGTTAAATATTTCTCCACCTGAGAAATTAGTTTCACTGAGCAAACAAAAGTCTTGTCATACTCTAAAAAATTCACTCATTCAGAGGCAAATAGTTGGCTTCCAAAGACAAAGTTAAGCATGAGCCACAGAAACGGCTGCTGAGGAAGGCAGCGGTGCAGTTGAGTCGTTAGGTTAAAATTAGTACACCAAAGGACGGGCAAGACAGGCATTTCACAGAATATTCTGTTGTGGTTTAACTTCAGCTGGCAACTAAGCATCTTGCTCTCTTTCCTCCGGTGGGATAGGGGAGGAAATTGGAAGGATAAAAGTGAGAAAACTCGTGGGCTGAGATAAAGACAGCTTCACAGGTAAAGCAGAAGCCATACACACAAGCCAAATGAAACAAGGAATTCATTCACCACTTCCCATCAGCAGGCATGTGTATAGCCAGGAAAGCAGGGCTCCATCATACATAACAGTGACTTGGAATGACAAATGCCATCACTCTGAATGTCCCTCCTTTCCTCCTTTTCCCCCCAGCTTTATATGCCAGGATGCCATACAGTCTGGAATATCCCCTGGGTCAGCTGGGGTCGGCTGTCCTGGCTGTGTCACCTCCCAGCTCCTTCTGCACCCCCAGCCCACTCTCTGGTGGAGGGGTGTGAGGAGCAGAAAAGGCCCTGACACAGTGCAAGCCCTGGTCAGGAGTAATGGAAACATCCCTGTGTTACCAACCCCGTGTTCAGCACAAATCCAAAACACAACTCCCTCTGAGCTTCTGTGAAGAAATTTAACTCTATCCCAGCCAAAACCAGCACAATTCTTCTGAGATCTAACTGTAATGACAGACAGGACCATTTAGAAAATATCTCAGAGTCCAGACTGAGACCAACTGAGTCCAGTTGGTCTGCTTACAGAGAAGTTCAAAGATAATATAGAGAGGACCATACTTTCTGTTGAATTCTACAGGACTTAGCAGAAACACAGCTCCTGTTTCTATCATTCTTTACCAGTGCTGAGATTCAGCTGCTTCTTGACTGCAAAATTAAATTTAAAAAGACAAATAAAAGGGAAAGAACACCTCACAAATATGACCAAAAAATCACTACTTTCCTTGCAGATCTCAAGCATGGCCTTTAATTCAAAAGGTTCACAACCATTTTGAACCATCTTTGTTTTCTACAAGCATACATTTAGGAAGATAGAATGCTGTCTGAGAGATGACCCTGACTGCTCCTTTGAAACAGCCTTACAAACAATGAAAACAACAAAAGCACATTAACAAGCAGAAGCATGGTTCATTATTTGTAGGCATTACTCAAGTGTTGACAAACGCTGATAAAAAAATGAGTAAACCAGGCAACCAAAGCCCAGTGTATTACTAAGTGACAAAATAAACCTTGAAAACCTTGATCTGCAAGCTAACCCTATTTTTGGGTTGTTGAAAGCAGGAAGCCAGCCAGCAGCAGCAGATGATGTGCACAATGACCAACTGCTACAGTGGTTCTTCACCATCACACAAATTTATTAAATATAGTCTGAATCAGTCATTTAATATAAGATAAATAATGCCATTAAAATAGAATGTGGTTTTCAGGATCAATACTTCCTGCTAAGGAAATAAAGGTTCTGACAACACCTTGATATATATTTCTGCCTTGCACCCTATCCATGTTCTGATATTTCACTGGCAACAGGAAATCATTAACCTTGCTTTTCTGAGACTTGGAAAAGTACAAAACCCAGCTGTAGCATCTGGGTATGAAGCCACACAAATCCTCTTTCTCACTCGGGGAGCTCTTGGAAAGAGGAAACACAGCACTGAAACACCAGGCAGCTGCAGATGCAGCATGCTGACAGCCTGGTCCACAAACTGTAGCAGAGCTCTGCATTGGGAGCACCATGCAGGAATGTGTGCCCGCTCCCTGACCTTCTTCTCAGGAAGCATCTGAGAATGCAATCTGTGCAAGCTTCAGGTGAACAGCCATCTCAGCCACAGATCTTCCCCTCCCTAAAACTTCGTAGCACAGACTTGAGCTGAAGGAAGTGAAAGGTTTTTCCCCTTAGATTCTCCATGGATTGGCAAAGAGAATAAAGAATCAGCAACCCAAAAATCCTGCAGCAGCCTGGGGAGGGAGAGATAAACATTTCCATGTCATTCTTTTAAAGAGGACCTAATGGCAAGTAAAAGCTGTGAAGGATATTGGGCTGCAAACATAAGTAACAGAAAAAACTCACTAGGCTTATTAATAAAAAAATGAAGTCCCTAGTTTTCATCATACATATTGCAGCTTTCTAGCCATGCACTGGAAAATTACCTTTATGGCCAAGAAAACAAGGGACATAACTATGGAGACCAAGCCCCTACACGAAAAGTGGAATCTAAGAACTTATGACTTGCTTGGATACAGCAGAAAAGTGAATGAGTAAAACAGGCCTGTTCTGCTCAGTCATTCTCACTTGTAATGGCTGTATGCAGCTTGCCAACAGCTCTTCCTCAGCCCCGGAGAACAGCCTGAGGAGCCCTTCCAAGTGAAGTATAAAAAAGTTTATCACTAGGTAGTTTTACAGTAAGGCAACTTCTGCTCTCTTTCATTCGTTTTTTTTTGGGGTTTTGTACAAGCAGAAACAGTTGCAGGGCAGGAAGCTGAACAGAGAGGGATTTTTGTGTTTCCGCAAGGAAATCCCTATTCAAATATATGCTAAAATACAGTGCTCTTAGAAATCCCCGTGTGATTTCCAGACATTGTCAGTGTTGGCACCGCCCACAGATAGCACAGGGAGGAGGGAGAGATGCCTCAAAGGGGATGCTCAGACCCCTGCCCAACGCAGGACCTCTCCTGTGCCTTTGTTTGGTGTAGATCAAATGACTCGAGTGACGTGGCTTCCACCCCTTCCCACCGGGGACTATTCCACAGTCTAACAGATCTTACTAGATAGAAGTGTTTCTGGATTTCAGCCTACATTTTCTGCACTAAAATTTATCCCACTACTCCTAGTCATAGGACCTCCCAAAACAGTTTTTTAAATTCAGATATTTATAACCCCTCAGGTGCAGCACTGGTAGTTTTAACATCACTCTGCTCCTTCACCCTCTTTGTCTCTCACTCAAACAAACTGTATTTATTTAATTCTTAATCTTTCTTCTGTCCAGTCCATTAATCACTTTTGTTGCAGCTGTCTAAATTCCCTGCAATTTGCCAAAGCCTTTCTGGTAATGAAAGACACACACACATATGAACTTTGTATCTCATAGTGCTGCCTGATGAAAGACATGGAACTAATATGCATGCACAAAGAAAGACACCAGACATTTTCCAAATTCATTCTTTTTATAGAAAGAGCTTAACTTCTTTCAAGCAGGAAGCAAAAGGCATTCGTCTTTTTAAGTCCCCTCACAGAGGTGGAAAAGTAGCACACTGTACTTTTTTTTCAGATAAGAAACTGCTTGACTCCCAACTGCTTTCCACAATTGCTCATCCCACCTTGCAGAAGCCGCATATTTATCGATGCCTACCTCTTCCAATTCTTTAAGGAATCTCACATTAAAACTTTATGTTCTGGTTCTCAGAAATCATTTGTCTCACCTTCAGGAACAGTTCAGTGAGAGCTGCTTAACAGCAGCCTCTACCCATCCTTTGCCTACTTTTTGCTTACAAAAAAAAAAAAAATTGTCAGGGAGACAGGTCACATATATGAATAGAGAAATCCAATTCAGCATTCCCTTTCCTTAGATTTTTAGAACTTCATGTCACTGATGAACAACACAACAATGAAGAGAAGGCATAATTTCCTTTGGGACCCAGAGTAAAACTCCTGCCACCCTGATGGGGAAGTGCACCTGTGCTCCACCAGACACCCTGGGCTGATTTTGGGCAAGTATATCACTGACCTCTGTGCATCTGCTATCTTCTCCCAAAATGGATTTTTATATAGAACATGCTAAAGCATTTAACCCTGAATACTTTAAAGGTTATTCAGTAACTACCAGCCATTGCAGAAGGTTAACTTTCTAGCTATAGTTTTGGGGAGATATAAAATAAAGATCTTGATTTTGTTCAGATGTGATTTCATGTGATATTAAGTTCTACTTAATTGCAGCAAGAAGAGGAAAAAAATGGATAAAACAGTGCATATGACATTCAAATGCACTTTAAAATGAACATTCATTGACTGCAAGGCAGGGAAGAGGGAGAGAAGTCTTTGCAGATTGATGCCACTTACCTGCAGGCAAGTTCTTTCCTCTAGTAAGACAATTAGAGTGAGTATCTAGTATTAGAAGTAATTTTATTTCTTGCATTTGCCTAGGGCATTTTTATAATAGAGAGTTGCAAAACAAAAGACAAAAACCCAAACACGCTCAAATAGCCACTGAAAACCTATTTCCCTTTTTTAGTCTATTTGTAGGCTTACACTATCCAATACACATTAAGAAGACACACAAAACTCTGCTCTACTCACTTGTTTCATACCAACAAAACATGTACATGCAAATATCCTGAGCATAAAGAGAAACTCTTAAAGTCATTATGACATTATTTGTACCCTGAAGCAAGTCATAATTTGTATGCACCCTGCCAAGCACTTTCTGTCAAAGCTAAAGTAATTATTGAGAAGTATGAAAGCAGGTGTCACTTCTGGCAAGTTGTAAGATGGCTTCATATTCTCAGTTGCAATGGGATAAAAATGATCCCTAAAAAGAGCATAACAGGCTATTACTTTACATCCAGTATATATGTGAAACATAACAGTTGCTGCCTGTACTTTTTTTTTTCTTGTCTTTGGTATTTTAATTAAAGATTCGAGCTCCTAAAAGACAAAACCTAAAAATATGTGCAAAATCAATCCCATTTTGCATAATTTCTATTTAGTTTCATAACCAACTGTCAAGCCATCTGACCCTCATTTGCATGTGCTACAAGGCAGGCAGCCGAGCTCGCTTCCACCGCAGCGAGACACAGACTTTGTCCCCGCTCACTCCCACGTACGAACCTCCGGCTTCTCGCATGAATCTCTGCTACAGCACTTCAGGACAGAGGGGACAGCGATTGTTATGATTACAGGGCCAAAACCTTTCCTACTTGGGTGCCTAGATTTAACTGCCTAACTCCATCTTTAGGCATCTGAATGAGCTGCCAGTGTTTCAAAGGTGCTGGGCGCCCAGCATCTCCTACTTGTTTCTGTCAAACTTGCCAGAAAGAACATCTGCCTTTAATTAATTCTGAGAGCTGCAGGTATGCAGGACCTTTGAAAGCCATCCCGCTTGCTTCAGTCCCTAAATATAAATCCAGGTGCCTACCTCTAGGCAGTCAACTTTTAAAATGCTGAAAAAGAAAAAAAGTAGTCTTATTAAATAAATAATATAAAAACCTCACATGCAGATAGTCTCAAGGCCTTTGGAGTCTTATTTCATACTTGACACATGACATGATGTAAAAGAAAGCACATCTGATTTTGTCAGAGAGTAGCACTTTGTGCTGTAACTGGAGTATGTACATTGCTAGTAATTAACATAATTATAGTAAGGAAAGACATTCTGGGAAACTTTCTTCAAAAGCTGCTCCTCTTCCTCGGATAAGCAACCAAGCAAACCAACCCCTCAAAGTAGTTATATTTATGCTAACAGTTTAGGGAAATTGCAAATTTACTAGTGTATTTATTATGCAAGTTTATTTTATTTTTCTTTCATTCAGCCAGACACCCACATTCTTGACAGTGTAGAACTTGAAAAGATTTCTTTTTTATTTAAAAACTGCAAACAGAAGAAAAATACAGGCTACCACCTGCCTCTGCAAATCTTTCACATGTGCATTTGTGCGTCTGAGCACGAAGCAACTGACTATCCTGTTAAGAATAATATTCAAACATGGCAGCAATATTCCACCCTGCAACAGGGCACTGACTCAAAAGGCAACATGACAACACACGTCTGCATGCACATAAAATGCTGTTCTCCATCAGGGACCAGGAATGCTTTGCTGTAAGACCAGAGATGTTCTCCCTGAGGCTGAGAGAGAAGTTCCTGGCTCCAGAAGCGAGTGCTGTTGGACTCAGTGAAGAGATTCACTGCTCTGGGGCTGCCCTATTTCTATTCAGGACATGCCAGGTAAGGTGTACACATGTGTGGGCCTTGCTTATGAGCGTGCAGGATCACATCTTTGATTTGGATTAGAAAAAAATGGCACAAACCAGGTCTACAATACAAACACACCACGCAATTAGTCCCTACCTGTGAGGGGGAAAGGCTCATACTGCCACACCTGAATGCACATAGTTTCAGACACAGTACTGTATCCTGAACTGAGCCATCAAAGGCACAAAATCCTCAGAACAATTTAAAAAATCGTCATTATTACTGTTGTTAGTATTTTATTTTCTAAAAAAGAAAGCCTCAGATTCCAAGCAGGTTCAATCTCTAGGGAAGGGAAGGGAAAGGGGAAGGGAAAGGGGAAGGAAATATGCCTGGGGAAATACATTTATGGAGGTTCTACATGAGCCTCATGTAACTACAAGGGATAGGATGGTACTCCACAAAGGTCTTGTTTCTGCCACGACCAGGATGACACTTAGCCCAGCCCTGCCTCCAGCATCCTCAGGCAGCTGCAATTTGCTGTTATCATTGCTGTCATTTCAAAACTTCTCCCACAGTGACCACGTGGGCCATCACCTCTCTGCCACACCACATTCCCAGAGCTGGTGCTGCCCCAGGCCTCAGTGTGCAAGCTCTCCACAACTGGGATGGCACTGGAGGATTTATCCCATCGATCTCCAGTTTGCAAACACTGTTCCCAAATCGTAGGCACAGGCATGCAGCAATCACCACCTCCTCCTCACCCACAGGAGCCCTAGCAGGCTGCAGCCAAGCTCACTTTGCGGCCATACCATGGCAGGTTAATCCCCACACCTGCTCCAGTGGCTCACTGAAAATGAGTTTTTAATCTTTGCAGACTGGAAGACTGCAGGACTTTGCAGACTGTTCCCCCCACCCATCAACAGCAGCCACATCTTGCTGCCACTCGCATCAAGGCAGGGGAGAAACGCCACAACTGCTCCCCAGCCACTGTTGCCGGGTGCAGCCGCAGAGAAACCTGAGCTGGTGAAGCAGCCAAAGCCATCAGGCTCCATCAGCACACCCAGGAGATGCTCCTTCTGTGCCTCCTTGTGCTGTGTCTCGCTTCCTCACATCGTGCAGGCAGCAGTGGGAGCTGGGTACAAAGTGTATCTACCACATTCCCTCTGCATGCTGCAACAGGATCTGCCTTGTACTCCCACCCTGCCCTTCCCACAGCATGAATGACCTGCCAGAAGCATAAAGGGGCTACAGGGGTGGTGTAGGGGTAAGAGAGTCTGGTCTTCTTCTGATACACCAAGCAGCTGCTTGACAGGATGCACATGGGAGATTTGTGCATAGAATGATGTCTGCCCAAGTGTGAAGGGGAGAATCCATCTCAGCACCAGGGACATCTCCTTCCCTTGCTTCAGTCTGGACCTACAGCTACAGCTGTTACACTTTGTGGGAATAGCAGTACAGCACAATTAGACACTCTGCAACCTTATCAAATAAGCTCTTTACGGCCATGCACACATGTCAGACAAAGGGCTGTAGGTGGCCCACCTTGCTCAGGAGGAGGCAGCTGAGATGCTGGCCAGGTGCTCTGCCTTGGCTCATCTCTACCACCAAGAGCCAGCACACTACTCCTTACAGCTCTGCAGCCTTCAGTGCAGCTCTGTCCAGAGAGACCAGCTGAGGGGCTGGCAGTGCCCACCTGGGTGAATTTCAAGGAGAAAGCTGCATTTTGGATTCACATAGGAAGGCAGGAGAGCAGCCACCTACACACACCCTGCTCCTCCCATGGCTCCACTAGGCTCCAGGAGATGGCCTGAAATAACAACACTACTCATTTTTCTTTGACATTCTCAAATGGAGGAAACAGAAAGAGCAGTCAAGCAATAGGAGGTACCAGAGAAGACCATCACATATTTATTTGTCATGAATTATGCTTAGAAGAGCAATAGGCCCAACAAGCTATTGCTCATCAAAGCAGGTTTTTGCTGTGTGTCAGAGCATGCACTACACTTCAACAGAAGCATTAACTGGACACTGGAAGGAGAGGGGTCCCTGCTGCTCCTCCTCTTCAACCCCTCTCCAGTTTCATCATTCTTCTCACATTGTTTCTTATATTGTCTCTTGGAAAGGGAAATATTTTTTTTTAGTGCACAGGATGATACTCTAGGACTTAACAGGAAAACCCTTACCCAACACAAATGTGCTTCTGGTAAGAAATTTCTCTGCTAAACTTTGGATGAAGCACACAAAATCAAACATGTGCACACCTCCTCAGTTCCTCATCAGAGAGAAAACACATTGGCAGTGGGATGTGCTAATGCAAACCCATGTGCTCTGGGTCCTGGCAGCACAGGTTCAGAGCTGCAGCTCCTGATGCTGGCCTCTGAAGACCTGTAATTCTGTTAGGAAGGCAGCAGGACTCTGAAAAAGTCTTGTACATTATTCCTGAATGGTTTCCTTGATGAGAAATCTGCACACATAATGAGACCAACAAATGCTTCTAAAAGTGTCCCGCTCACGGGCTGTTCCTGGGAAGATGTGTTGCTCCTGTGAAACCAGGCTGACGGCGACAGCCCAGATACACAGGGCTGGGCTCTGCCACTGAAAGTGAGGGGACAGCACTTACTTTAAGGTAAGCATTCTCCAACAAGGTTTGGGATGGAAACAGGGCTGCATTTTGTAGGTGGAGAGGCAGTAACACTTTCAGAAGAAGCACTGATATCTGCAACTGAAATAAACCCAGTGAAGCCGATTTGAAAGCCTTGACACCCAAAGCACAGACACCTAAGTGTGCTCTTCTGGGTGCTTCTGTTGCTGCCCTGGCTTCTCACACCACAGCCTTGTGTCACACAGCCCTGCAACCGTAACATGTGTGTTTTGTGCTGCAGTATCCTGTCACACAGGGACAGCCGTGAGAAACACTCTGTTTGCGGGGAGACTGAGCAGCATCACCTTTCTTCCTCCCAGTGTCAGTAAAAAACAGCAGAGAGCTGCCAATGGAACAAGGATATCACCCTTGCAGAGATGCAAAAAAAAAAAAATCACAGGCATGACCCTATTTTCCCTGCACCTTCCCACCCCGGAAACACTCTTTGAAGGGGTTAGTCCACCCACTGCAGTATTTCTGCTAATGACTCACAAAATCCCACACGAGTCCAATACCATTTGCTTGATAAAACTAGCTGCCAAAATGAAACTATACATTTGGTGCTCGAAAAAACAGGGTAGAGAGAAAAAAAAACCCCAAACATAAAACCAACAAGATAAACCCCTACTAGTTGTTGTTAGTAGTGAAGTGGTGGAACATAAAATTCAGAGTGTGTGGTGCGAGAACAAGGGTGATGGTTGCACACAGACCCTCTGCAGACAGGGGTATGAAAGGGCTCTGCTACCAAGAATTCCCCTTCTTCTGTGTTGCAACTTACACAGATGTTCACATAATTTCTTGCATGTGGACAGCAAAAGCAGCATTGGTTTCAAGAATGATGTGATGGTCTGTGTGGTAAGGATAAGAAAAGAAAACTTTCAATGTGTATTCAATGTAGCCAAACTGTTCCCAAATGCAGTCAAAGGACTCTGAATGAAGTCAATGACAAAATTCAGACAGGACTTCACAGCGCTCTTTCTTCCTCTCATTTAAAAATGTAAATTAAATTATACTCAAGAATCTTAGGAGATTCAGGAGCATGAAACATATTGGAGCTTCACAGTGTTCACTCACCATTGCAAAACATTAACTAAACTTGCTCTGAAAAATGTTTTGACTATTTATAGAGAAGCCAAGGGAAAAAAAGACAAAAAGAAGATGCTTGCTGGGCTGTTGGGTTTTTTGGTTGGTTGGTTTTTTTTGGTTTGGTTTTTTTTTTTTTGGCAGACTTTATTTGAAAGCAGCCAAACTCCCTTCTGCTTCTGAAAGACAAACTAACAGAGCACTGAGGTCGCAGGAAGAGAGTGCTTAAGGTTGTGCTTGAATTAGGGACAGCCTTTTGCCAAGTGCTTTGACCAAAACATACCAAACTCCAGCTCAAGCCCTGCCCTACCAAGAAATGCTGTTTAAATACTGCCTTAAAGAGAGATATTTCTATCAGTCTGCTCTTGAGCAACCCTGGTAGGACTCCAGCCCAAACCCTACTGCAGGTTAAAGGCTGACATTTCATTCACTTCAAGGGATGCAGGGTCATGGCACAGGAAATTAAAACACCCCGCACTTCTTTTGGGTGCCCAACACCCCTCAGGATGGAGCTGTCACACAGCTCCAAAGAACTGGGAAGGGATGCTGCAGCAAATTCACTCTTGTGACAAGTAAAGCATGTACAGAATGTTTTATTTGATCCATTTTCACAGCAGAAAAGAGATAAAGTTTGTGTTCAAATAGGTGGCTGAGAGAGCAAGCAGCATGTGAAGGCCAATGCCAAAAAATTCCTATTAATTTCATTTAGGGTTTTAGTTGTTTTTTTCAATTTGACATATGAAGAGAATTCCTGAAGTGAACCAAAACTTACATAAGGAAAAAGGCAGGTAAGGTAATTTCAGAGGTACCTTATAGCAACACCTAAAAAGGATGCATGTCTCTCCCAACATAAAACAGACTGCAAAGGGCACCAAGAGTCTGCTTGCAGTCATTCTCCCTAGAACAGCTTTAATATCACCAGAAACCTCAAGTATGCTCCCACCTTCCCTCTCAGCTGGGCAGAACAACAGGTCTTAAGAGCTACTATTGGTTCAGTGAACTCAAAGGCTGTGGAACTGCACCATCAGCTGCCTGCAGCATGTTGCCCTCCCCCATATATTGCTCTAATGATCTGAGCACAAGAACTCTGTGTCACCTCCCAGTCCTGACATTTCCTTAAGCAAAGAGTAACAAAGAATGAAGTAAGACAGCAGAAGGGAGTTACTCTGGAAAGCTGAGCAGCACCAAACAAAACTGCTAATGTTCTTTTGGCAAAGCAAAAGATTTGTATAACACTTTTTCCTCCTACTGAATGCATTTACTCTTAAAAATCGATTTCCTCTGACACTATTTATTGCTGCACATTACTCGGTGGTTTCAAGAAACTGCATGGAAAATCACAACTTTACGCTTGTTAAATTGACCCTACAGGGTCACACCACCAGTGCATGCATCATCCCAAGAGGCAAGGCTGCCAAAGTCATGCTGTGCATATCATCACTAAACCCAAGACAAAATGCAAATTTGGCTGTATCATAGCTGATTTGCATAGCTTTCCATTGGGTTTGTACAACCTTTTTTGCAAAATGCCAATTTACTTCACTTTCCTACAGCTTATTACTAGTGTGAGGTACTCACAGCTTTTATGCAAGGCAGACTTAGTGGTTAAAACATTAAAAGAGACAATTAAATGCCTTTTGGAAATAGAACATAGCCTTCAACTTAATGACATATGGCACAGGACTTTGACTGGGACAGAGAAATGTTAATGCCCCTTTTCAAAGGTGCAGACTCTCCTCTCTTACATGCGAGAGCTGCACAGCTTTTTCTGCTTTTTATCTGATCTGCAAAAGCAGAACTATTTGCTTGCAAACTATGAAGGGCCTGAATCCAGTTACTGAGTACACATTTCACTCACACTGATATCAGAATGGATGGCTGCCAGTTTAGTGTCTTGGCTGGCATTCAAACACGCTGATTGCTGAGCCTCCTTGGATTCTGCGTTCATGATTTAA
>VYZP01035282.1:0-73977 GCA_013400635.1 Hypocryptadius cinnamomeus | reverse complement strand
AAAAAAAAAAAAAAAAGAGAGAGGGAAGGAAAAAATCCCCAAACACAAAACAAACCCTCCACAAACATTTCTGACATGCTATTGGGCTAATTTTCCCTCTCTCCTCTTCTGTAAACTCAGCCTCTGGAAGCAAAAACATGTAAGTAGCACTCTCTGTCAAGAGAAGCAAATAGGGAGTTTGGACTTTATCTCCAAAGCTACGGTACAACGATCATTAGATCCTTACTAGCCAAGAAATTTTCACACATGTAGCAGGGGCCAGCCCTCATTAAAGTCAGCAGCAGAGAAAAAGATCTGTTTACACTTCTGTATCCTCCCTTGAAAAAATTGAGAAAAAAGCAAGAGAATGAAGAGCTTGAAATGCTCTGAGACTGATGTCACAGCCGAGTGACAGGGAACGGAAAGGTTCCTTGCCTTACACAGACCTATTTTTTCCTTCTTTTTTCTTCACTACTTACTACCAAAATCCAACAGGTTGAAAGGCAAGCCAAGAACTCCTTGAATCCCCTCTTCTGAGCTCCCAAACACCCCATCTCTGGGCACACTGCTTGGCATGGCTGGTGCTGTGCAAGCCCTGCTTTCTCTGGCACGGCAGCAGACGCTGTAGATCAGAGCACTCAGACATTTCAATTGAACTTGACAGGTGTTTGTTAATAGGCTCTACAATACGTTTGGGAAGGGCCGCCTGGAATTGTAAAATGCTTTATTACAACAGTTTAACAAGCCCAGTGCACACAGTTCAGTGTGTTATTTTGAAAGGCTGTAAATGTAAGTGACCAAAATCTGAACTGTATGGCAATACACGTGTAGCCTATAACTAACCCAATGAATGGCAAATGCAGTCATACAGTATCTGTACAACTGGAGCTGATCCTGACAGGTCAGTCTGGGACCCTTTCTGCTCCTTGCAGAATCTGTCATCCATGTATTAGCACAACTCACAGAAACCAGGTATATCTATTCGGTGATAACTCCTTGGTCTAATTATTAGCAAATCCAATTTATGCTAATTTGCCTGAGGGGAGGGGAGCATAAAATTAACTTGACACATTTATTTAACTTTTTACAGTATTATTATTACTTAAAAGTTATGACAGCATTGTGCCCAGAGGCCTCAGTCAGGATCGGAATCCCACTGTGCTTGGCATCCCACTGCATGTATGAAAATTTCCTCCCAGCATAATTTCGACGAAAAGGCGCTGTCCCTGGGTAGTGGTTTGACCAAACTGTTATGCAAGTGTTTGCCCTGAAGACAGGGAGTGAGGCCATGGAAATAAAAGACACAAGTGATGTAGGTGCATTAAGCCACCGCATCCTACCATGCACTGGCATCCCTCACCAAAAACATTGCTATTTTTGAAGAAAGCGACACTTTGAGTGACTTTGGATTTTACTATTAAACACATTTTGCTATTAAACAAGCAAGCCCTCTTCCCTACTGCTGTGTTTGCTTGCTTCTATCTTATAAACAAGACCCTCATCCAATGAATGAAAAAAATCCCACATGGGGTAAAAGGCCCCAGAAAAGAAAAAAGATACATGTCAGTAACTGATCCAGAGAATTGCCAAAATCTCACCTCTTATTTTAGATACACAATATGCAACAGTACATTTTTTCCTTGCAGTGAACTTTGAAGTACCCTTTGAAGGATATCTGCCTGAGAGAAGCAGATAGCTGTTCCACCTGTCTTCATTTCTGGATGTACAAATGCCAAGCCTGAAAGGTCACCATTTGGACCATCATAACAACTGATTGGCCTTGTCTAAGTTGGCCTTTTTATTTATATTCTATATGCTTAACCTCATTGAACAACTCTACTGGTCAGACTGTATTATCATATTAATCAACATGCTATCATCATGTTAACTGAAACAAATTCAAATATTTTACAGTATTTCATCAGAAGTAGGGAAAATGGGAACTTTTCTGAGTTGGGCCTTAAAATTACACTACTCAGAGTACTGTCCAGTACTAAGTACACAAAGGAGTGAAAAAAGAATTGCTGAGAAAGGGAATGGTGCCTTCAGGAGTCATTAGAAGACTATCAGAATTAGGAGAATATTAGCATTAGAAGACCATCTCCTTCTCTGGCTCTTTGGCAGTGGTTTAGAAACAAGCCTTCCATACTGTATGCTCTTAGTGTTTGCTGGGGCTAAAGGGCACCACACAAAAGTCAGCATGGTCTAACTTTCAAGAAGCCTCAGAGGCCCCTGAGCTCAGGGGCAGGGGAGATGTCAGCAAGCACGCTCCGCTCCCCAATCTTCCTCACATCCCAAAAAGAGCTGAGATTAGCCCACACAAGCAAAGAAAAAATAGAAACATCAGAAAAACATTCACTTGAGTGGACTGTCCTAACAGCCCTATTTTAGGTCTGCATTTCAGCCGGGTTGAAAGCAAGCACACTCACCTTGACGGTTGCTGCTCCTCCATAGCTAACTTGTCTCTCTGTGCCCAAACACTACCAAGACCTTTTGGCAAATTTGAACCAAACTCACACACTGGTGTAGCAGATGGAGTTAAGTCTTCTCCAGAACTGCAGGAGCCTATTTCAAAATGTGAGTTTGGTTAATGAGTCTTCTGCTAACCTTCTACTTTCCTCTGCTTCTCTTTCTGCTGAAGCTCATTGGAGTTGTTTCAAGGTTCAATTAAATATGTCAAGCCTTTTACATGCAGCTGCAACCTTGCAGCACAAAGTGACACGGAGGCAGATGAAAGAAAAAGACTCTCTGGTTTAGCCACACACAAATTCAGTGTATTTTGCATATCACTCCTGAAACAAACTGGCAGCCCACACCAAAAAGAGTTCTGTCTGGGAAGAAAGTGACATTTGAGTCACCTTTGTTTTTCTCATTAGATATGAAGACATCAAACATCCCCCTCCTGTCTAATGGCTCTTTTTTACTTCTATCTTATGAACAGGGCACATACTTCTGTGGTCCTTTAGAGCACTGCCTGCTTGACTCAGCACTGTGACATCTTGTGGTGCATGTACATTGTCCCACCCTGGTGAAGAGTGCAAGGCGCCATCCGTGGCTGAGCTGCCGTCCTGGCAGGATGCTTCACCACTCCAGCTGTTAATACCAGAGGGTACATGAGGAACAGGTCTGTGAAATGCTGCTCCTACCACCAGCAGAAAGCACCAGCTTTGCTTGCTGCTACCCATCCCCCTTCACACTGCCACATTCTGCTGAAGAAGAGGCTTCTGAACTCTGTCGACTTTTGCCCTGCAGGCCACACAGTGCCTTTGCCAGAGCTGTGAGTGAGACGCCTTTGGTTAGATTATGCAGTGAGACAAAGTTCTTGGAAGGGGGAATTTAGTCCTTTTAGCATTTTATTCCTATTACTGGCTGGTCCTGTTCTTTTTAGTTCCCAAAATAACAACAACATCTATTGTTTGACAACAGGCCTTTATCAGGTTAAAAAAAAATCAAATTAACCTGCTTACTTCAAAGCCATGCTCTCAATTTTAGCTGGCACATCATGAAAAAAATGGTCTAGAACTAACCTCAAACAGTCATCTGGAGAAAAACAACATATTTTCCCATGTCATCACCACTATAGCACATACTAACCACAACTATTCAGCCTGTCAATTTTCAGTTTATATTATGATAACTTTACCTAAAAGCATTTCATGGTTCAAAAACAGTAAGTGCAATGCCAAGGAAACATTTGCTGAACTGACGAGCATGGCAACACTGGTGTAAGGAACATGCTTTCTGCAAAATGGGAAGCAGAGTAAAAAAGAGATTTCACTAGGAACAATGGACTTTTCAGAAATTCCCCAAAACAGTGCTTCAGGTTGGCTTAATCCCATAATCTAGGTTTAGTTTGGTCCTCAGGGGTGAATTTCCCACAAAAATCTCCAAGAACTGTGATGAATGGGAAAAGGAACACATGAGTCTTTTTCACTTGCACTGGTATTTCCATTGCCACACAGAGGAAGGTTTTTCACATGTACTGAGCATTTAAGAGAGGTAAGAAAATACAGATTCATGTGAGTCTGGACAGGGGACTATGTGAAAGACACAAAACCAATGCATTTTACAAGGACTTTTGGCTGTACTATCCCCATGATTCACAAGGAACTAAGCACCACACAGTCTTCAGTTACTTTCCTTATTTTATGGGAGACAAAGCAAATCTATCATAAATGAAGCAGTGTGGTTCAAATTCTATATTAAAACCCCTCAACTTTGACAATCATGTGCCCACACTCAGGCTTCAAAAACATTCTCATTTTACAACACTGCCAGTGTCATCACTCCAGAAGCAAATGAGAAGTTATTGCATAACTTCCCAGTGATCCAGAGCAAGGAGAGGATTGTTGAAACAGCAAGAACTGGAACTGTATGCTTAGGTAGGGACAGCAAACCAAGTGAAAAAACCTAAACCAAATGAAAACGAACAGAAACCCCTTGAGAAGCCTACAAAAACATTCTGCAGGCTATGCTACTACTCTGTTCCTTGTAGTGATTTACACAAAGTTAGGCCATGGTGACACCATACAGGTTTCCATAATAAATTAATTGGTAGCTTTGTTTTTGTGGGCTGCAAGAGCAGCCTAAGCCACTTTGCTTTGTGACTTTCTAAGGTGGAACTTAGACACTCCAGGGCAGCTTTACTCCTAGGGGTGAGCAGGAATGCATTTCCCCTTCTTGGTTTTGGTGGGAGACACACTGAAGGTGAGGCATTCTCCTCAAGGACAACCAATTTCAATGCTGGCTGGACTGTAAATGAGTCTCCTTTACAGAGCTATTATTAAGCCAGGCATTGTTCCCTGTTCCTCACTATTTATGGATTAGGAAGGATGCATGTTCCTGTGTGTCCTCTCTGGACAGACCTTCTGCCTGGAAAGAAGTAAGAAACAGTGAGAAAGGGGTAAGGATGGGGGGAAATGGGTAGAACCCTGCAAGTGAGCTTTCATTTATTTCAGAAGTGAGCAGTTATCCGTCTGTGGTGCCTCACACCCAAGCCTGACAGTCTGAAACAGAAGTTCGAGAAGATCTTCCATGAACTCACGGTGAGTCTGAGATAGACCACATCCATCCCTCAAAAACACACAGCTGAGCCCCTCCACTGCTCCTACAGCAATTCCTGTCACTGAATGTACTGCTGATAAAGCCAGGATTGTGTGGTGCCCAGGCACTGCTGCTATTAGCTGTATCTGCCCCTCATCCCATGGAAGCGTTAACAGAGGTTTCACTAGGTGAAAAGCAGTAGCACTGCAAGTTGTGTCCACCCACTCAATAAACTAACAGCCATTTTTATGCAAGTATTGCAGCTCAGCAGTTGTACTATGGAATCCCACAAAGTATGAGACTTCCTTAATTTAGAAAAACTGCATACTATATCAACTACTGAAAATCTTGGTGTGCAGCAGAAAATGTTTTGAGTCAACAGTCTGAAAAGTATATTTTTGTTTGATTTTACAGCATGTTTGATGTTTTCAAGATGAGACTTAAGGAAATGTAGTATCAGATTTGAAATCTTCTCTGTTGAGTCTTTTATTATTTTCAGCCTATGCAATATGCTTTAGTTGATTTTTTAAAAAATGAAAATCAAAAAACCATGTTTCACCATTGAGGCCTTATCATATTCACAGTACTTACACGTGTACCTAACTCTCAATCAGTCAAGTCGACTGCAATCAAAAAGACAAGAGGATGTTAAAAAGGTAAGTGTGCCCTGAAGTGTTGTCCTGAACAAAAACTAGACGCAACTATGTATTAGGTGTCTCTAAAATAGGTCTTTCATGTCTAATAGGTACAGATCACAATATACGTTGTGTATCAAAGGGTAGGTAAGAGCTACATGTCTTGAGGAAGGAAACTGAACAGAGAAGAACTGAAAGCCTCTGGGCATAAGATGTGATTGTTTCATTAGAAGGAAGATTATCACACAGAGGCCAAGGATAAAGTTGAAACTTGAAAGGAATATGAGTCAGGGAAGCTGTTCCAGATGGCAGAGCCATGTGGGATGTGACTACACCATCTACTGTGGAAATAAAAAGGAAGAAATGAAAACTTAGTGTTGCGAGAACATATAGGACTGACAGTAAAATAAGAAAGAACTGAGAGCAGTAGAAGGAAATTAAAAGCAGAGTGATGAAATGAGTCCTTCAGAAATTCTGAAGTGCAGCAACACCACTTCAATCAGCCAATACAAAAAAGGCTCAGTCACACTGCTTCAGATAAACCCAAACATCTCAGAGCTTCAGTGCCTGTCCAGAGCACATTTTCTCTGCTTTTGGGTTTGACATATCATGTGGGCAGCTTCTCAGGAGAATCTCCAAGCATGCACTGAAGGAACAGTCAATTACCAGTATATCCCCTTACTGCTGATTCCATCCCTAGTGTTATAGCCAACACTACAAGTGAGTTATACAGAATTATGTAAGATGATGTCTTGGGCAACTTAAGGGAATTTTTAAAAAGTGAAAATTAGGCTGAATGTTATAAGACTTGTTAACAAGTCCTTGAGGGAAGTGGAGGAAGCCATGAGGTCTGGACACTGGGAACTTAATAAGGCAAACACCTTAAAAATGCATTGCAGTAACCTGTCTCATCCTGTCAGGAAAACAGACATGGCATGAAGCACATAAATAGGTCTTCTGCACCTCTTGCTTCAATGCAAACAGGAGGTACATGAAAATACAGCAAAAATAATAATAGACAAGCTAACAGACAAAGATCTGAAACAGGTTCAGACACTATTTGCAGCCTGTAAATTCCCTTTGATTCAAAGATGGGATTTTCAACCAGAAGTTAGAGGTGCCCTTCCTGGACTAATTAGTCTGTTTACTGTAGAACAGCCCAGGCTACTATCCACTATCACCCGAAATGACTGCAAAGATCGGTGGATTTGGAAGCCAAGGTGCTGAAACCTCCATTCTCCACGCAAACATACACATGCACATTATGACTTCTTTGGTTTGGAGCATCCTTTTGTTAAATTTATGTACTCAAATGTCCAGCCAAAATGGGCTTTGACTACTAAAGCCACAGCAATAATAGTAAGTTCAACTCAAGAGATTCTTATTGAAATGGCAAAGAAGTATGTTACATTTAAATAACCCCTGAAAATTATTTCAGAGACATGTCTGATCTTGACTTTCTTTACTGACAGCCCAACCTTAAGTCCACCAAGTCAATAAAAAGACTTGGAGACTTGAAAGCTGACTTTAGGCTACAGTTATTTTTCCATGACTGATGCTTTTCCAATCATGTTCCTTCCTGGTCAGACTTCTCCATTTCAAAGCAACTGAACTCTTAACCAACCTAAACTAACATTGTTGAAAACAACTGATCTGAATGAAGGTAGCTTAAGAGTCTTGGTCTTCCTATAATTGCCTTTGTAGAAGCCACAGAGCCTGTGGTCAGTTGGCTACTTGCTTACCTTAAAGCAAGCTTACTCTTCCCAGTGAAAGGATGCTTCTGCAAACATTCCTTATTTAAAAAAAAACAAAACAACCAACAATCTGGAAATCTCTCTTGCAAAGGATAAACTTGTTCTTCCAGGACACAAGATTAATCTGATTGCTTTAAACTCCCCTGGCTTTATCTGGGTGCGTAAATGAGACATCTAACTGCTACAGCCATGTACGTCAGCCTGCCAGACACAAAGCAGTGCTAAAAACCAGCCTGCAACTCTTGCATATCTTTCACACTTATTCTTTCAGCCTTGAGGATGTTTTCTTGGTTAGTCAACTTTAAATCTATCTATTGTATATACAGTATTATTTAAAAACAGCACTCAAGCGTACAAGATAAACATGTGCCCCACTGAGTTACTAAACGAGAGAATAAATTTGCATCCCTGTGAATTTACTACTGCCATGTAGCTGCCTCCAATGTACAGAACAATACAAAACCAGAGTGCTGTGCCAAGTAAGTGAGAGGGCTCGTGCAGAAAAAGGCCAGTACTCTAGAGGCACAAACAGAACTGTGCAAGGGAGAAACTCAGCAGTCACTGAAAACAGGGCCTGCCAGACATTAAATGTGTATATTGATAACAAAGAGAGAATTTTTTCATGAGAGCAGGAAGGCTCTTGCACTTGGTATACATGGGGAGAAGCTGCACAGTTACAAGGAAAGAGGGCAGCTCTCAATTTGCATTCACTGCAGAAGCTAAATGTGAGCAGCATGAAGGGGACAGAGCACAAGAGCTTTTACAAAGGTTCCAAAAGAATCCAGAAAGATTCAGAGCTCCTTGTGGCAGAGCAACCCAGCATTGCACAGAAGAGTGAAAACATCCCAGGAACATGAGAAAGTCATGTTTCAAGCAGCCAGAAACAAAAACACCTCCAGGATTTTGAATGGCAAATTCAGCCAGAGCCCTTCTAACAACACATCCCAAAGAACAGAGAGTAGGATTTGTGCTCTGCCTTCCCTCTGCATTTATCCATCTCTGCACCATCTTTGCTCTGGTGTCCTTCAGCAGTCCAGCCTTGCTCCCCATGCTGCCACGCTGTCCTGGCACCTGGGTATGGGATGCCAGAGTCCTCTGGATGCAGAGATGGGACTCACTGCCGGCCACCATCAAGGAGAGCTACCAAGGGCAGAGCTTGGCTGTCTCTTTCCTCTCAGTGTCAACAGTAGCTCATGCCTCTCACCTCCTCTGCCTGTTGAATTTAGCTACAACAGCAAAAATAATTGTAGGAATTTAATAGTCTTTGGGACTTTTGCTTCCTGTGGGATTTGGTGGGAATTAGCCAAGACAGTGTTATGAGAAGGGGATGGGAAGGGGGGAAATGGGGGTGGGCAATCAAACAGACAGGCATTACCACCACCACACACACCTCATGTCCTTGGAATCCAAAGTAAAAACACCCAGGCTCTTGAGCAGAAATACTCATGAACACATTTCATAATGCTTTACCAAGGAGTGATATCAGTATAATTATCTGCATTTTATGGCTGCAGCACTGACTGGTCATGACACGCCTCAAGTCGCCCATCAGGTAACTATTCCTTCTGGTTGTGCCACTGTGTCTCCTGACTGCAAGTCAGTGCCTTACCAGTGGAGTCATCCCAAACCACAAGCTGCACAGGAGAAAAGGGCTGCTGGAGTTAATGTATTAGTATCTAAACACCAGCTATTCCATCTGCAGACAGGACAGAGGAAAAAAAAATTATAAAGATATGATAAAAACCATGAAATGTAATTCTCTGTCCAAAAGGCAAGACCAGCCTTTAACAGGTTCAGTGCACTTGAACCATAGATGCATTTAATGAAAAGGTAACATAAGACAAAACCGTGTGCTTAAATAAAGAGCCAAAGGAGTATCTCAAAGAAGACTGAACAAGAGAGGAGATAGGATTTGAAACTCCCGCTTTCTGATCAGGTGTCTTCTCAAACTCCTGGGGCCCCCACTCTTAAAAAAGCCATAATGTTTCCTCTACTCTTCAAATCCAGCCATACATGGCACTATTAAACCAAACTTTACCAAAGCTGAGTTTCTACCATTTTCCTTTGTTCCCTTTGCATGGAAAAGAATAAAGTAACTGGCAGTTGCTTAAGAATAATTCAAACGATTCCTTATTTATTAAAAAAAAGTTTCTTATTTTATCCCTTAAGTTTCAAATTCTTCATATCAGAATTAGTTCTTACAAAGGGAAGAATGTTTCTATCATTGTAAGATGAATCTAAAGACAATTAGAAAATAAGAAGACAGGAATTATTGAATTAACTTTTTACTGCAAGAAGCGATACGAAAGTGCGGCATGAATAGTTGGTCTATTTCTCCAATTGCATATCTTTCTCTGTATCTCCTCCTTTCTTACTGTTTTCAGGTAAAGATCAAGGATACAATTTTTTCCCTATTCCACCATAAAACTGGAGTCAAGTAATGCCCAGCAAGTCTTGATCTCTGCCATCAGTCTCCTACCTGCTGTCAGCCTGTCTGACATCCATGGGCAGGAAATGCCTCAAACCGTATTCCATAAACTGTCCCACACTGCTGCTATGACTAGTCTTAAGACTGATGGTTCTCATAGGCAATTGCATTTCTAGTGACAACCACTGTCTGAGATGAAAGGTTTTGCAGTATTTGTTTTGAGTTGCTGCATTGCTACCACTGTAAGTTATTGCATATTAATGCAATATCAAAAGAAGTACCATGTTGTGATGTCAGGACACAGCCTTGCCCTCATTTTGTAACCTCCTCTATCGAGGTATCAAATTCTGCTTCCTGGAACACCTTTGAACTGGATTAAAATAAATCAAGTGAAAGGATGCTGTCAGAAATGAAAGACGTAAGAACACATGGGAACAGTTCCCCAAATGAATGCTCCTTTCACTCTGCTACAAACATGTCCATATCCACTCTGATCAGGCAGGCAGGCTGGGTTAGAGCCACATGTAGCACCTTGGAGGGTCACACACTGTTTAGATAAGGCAGTGGTCTGACTAAGAGCCATGAGAAAGCCTCCTACAGTCTCTGTTCCAGTAAGATGGTTTACAGACAAACAATCATCAATCTGCAACTCCTCATCCCCCACATCATCTTCGCCAAAACAGAAATGGAAAGTACAAAAAAGCCCCCATAGAACCAAGAAGAGACACTTTAGTATGACAAATCTTTTCTAAACCAAATCACTTGGGTTTTCCAGCACAATACAGGCATTGAGACCAAACCCATCTGAGTGCAATTTCAGTTTCAGCTACACCGATAATGCCAGCTTTGCACAACCACAATCAAAGTTTGTTGTGCTCTTCGCAACATTTTGAAGTCCTGAAGGAACATGTAAATAGAAATGCCTTCACTGGGCTTAAGTACATTGTCATAAGCCTTAAAATGCCAATCATAATTAAATTAAGGACCATTTATCCTACTTCCAATTGCTTTCCCAAAGAAGCAATCACCAGTGCTTTACATGTTACCTTTAGCACTGGTCTCATCAGACAAGCGGGTTTGTGTTGGCATGGTGGTTTCCCTCTTTGACCAAGGATAAACACCATTCCCTACTGCTTCAAGGCTCCAGCCCTGACATGCCAGACAGCCTTAAAAGCATGCAGAAGTTAACAAGCAGGCTCAGGGCTCAAGCTTGTAAGAGAAAAAACAGCTACTTCAGGTCTCCACAATGGGGGCCATGGGGTGCAAACACTGGCATTCGTCCCCTGCCACTGGTAGTCCAATGCTCTTTCTCCTGCTGCTCCTCACTTCCAATTTAAGTGCAGTCATTTCAGTGAACAAAGCTCTTCCTGCTCCTTCAAACCATTTCTATGCATTTAATTGGTACAGATCTGGGAGCAAAACGAAAACTGCCAGTCCCAACCTGACCAAGGAGCAGCATTAAATCTGGAGCTCTGATTGACTTGTCCTGTTACGATGCTCCTGGCAAGCTCTTACTAGGCAGCTCGACTGAAACCAGTAACTAAGTCATGATTTAAAACTGGTGAAATACCTGCACTGCAGTGAAAAATTATGCACACACAGATTTCATGTGTGGTTTATACAAAACAGACTTCCTCTAGAAAATGTGGAGTACAGCTCATTCTGAATCTACTCTGTCTTATGCATGCGCCAGGGGGTGCAGAGCCAGCACACATCCGTTTGCAGGAACAAAACACATCCCTCTAGTACTAGACACAGTGAGCCAGTGTTTACACACTGATCTGCTAATAAGGAGACCCGGGAATTCCAGAACACAAGATTTATATTTATTGCTATTTTACATTGCCACAGAATGTGCCAAGTTTGGGCACTTTAAATGATGAGGGCTGCTATTGCACATTCCCTTATCAGTCTTTCACACAACTGCCTTACTGAAGCATCCTGATAAGAATGTCTAAAATGTCTGCTATGTTTTAAAACAGCAAACTCTTCCTTTTCAGCTCTGACCCAGCCATTTCAGTCAACAAAGCTCTTTCTAGTTTTTCAAAACACTTTCTACTCACTTAATGATTGAGATCATACTGACTGTCTTAGAAACTGCAACTCCCCAAAATAATACAGCACAGCTATTTATTCGTGGCTTGACGTGGTATTTTGAGGACTACTATTTCACAAGATGGAATGAAACATGAACATCCATCTTTTGACGAGATCCAAGTTCTGATCACGCTTCAGAACATCACACACAGAACATTAACGCACCTTTTAAACGAAGTAAATCAGGAAACTGTGCAACTAAAAGGACCAACTTGCCAAACCCAGCATATGTTTTTGCACTTGCTTTTCCGTTCCCAGGCTCACTCAGATCAATGTATATATAGATAGGCATACGTGTATGTGTGTATACATACACATTTGTTCTCAACCGCATCTCCCAGGAAAGTGCCAGTCAGAGGAAGAACAGCCAGGGACTAAAAAGCCACTTCTACTATAATGAGTGAAAACAGTTTTATTTCTAGCCATTTTGGGATTGTCAAGGTCTTCTTTGATTGTTTCTTCTAAAACCTGTCTTCTGTAAGCTTACTCAATGTCTTTGGAAAAATATTTGATAGAAAACTTAGCTGGAATTGAATGTTGAAGTACCAAATTATGAAAGTCACCTACCCCTGCGCTCATTTCATTCTGCAAGAACCCCACCTGGGAAGGAAGAAGGGAGAGAGGGAGTGGGAAAAGAACAGCTAATTAGCAAGGTTTCACGATCTAACTCAACATGCTAGCCCATTTTCCTGTCAGTCCTGCACATACAAACAGGATGAAAAGTCTAAGTTTTTCACACTTTTACTCCGCAGTTTCACCATTTCTGGTTGTCTGCCTTGGTACTTCTGTCCCCTCATACAACGCCCTCAACTCCCTCAGGGCTCCAGAGCACCACCTCCAGAATCAGGAAAGTCATTCACATGCAACAGAATGAACGGGAGGGAAGACACCCAGCAGGATGAGTTTTTTCTGAGAGCAACGAGGCTACAAGCTATGAGCTGCTCAAGATATTCCCTACCACTTAGTACCTTCACTGCAGTCCCAGCAAGCCACCCAAGGCTGAGTGATGCTTGACAGCACGTACAGTAAAACTGCAGGCAATACCTGTGCTGGCTGCACAGCCACTGGCACAGAAAGGTGGGTTTGTGCCAAGCGGGCTCAGGCACTCAGAGGGTACACTGCAGGGCAAGGCTGTACAGACACACTTGTTGGACTCTCACCAGCAGCACCCTGCTCAGTCTAATTAGCATAACCAGAGAATATGTAAGGAGAGAAGCAGAGCTAATTAGCCTGAGCAAAGCACCTTGTCAGCTTGGGAATCTCTGCACAGGGCTTGGATGCACAAATAGATGTACCCATCGTGACTGAGCCTTTCTTACTCGCTGCAGTCAGCAGGTATTTTATTATGCCCAAGAAGTACTTACTGCTGAAGCAACGTGTCTTGTCATGTGAGAGCAGAGTGGGGTGATTCCTCAGTTCTTACTGCTGCTTTTTTAAAGCAAAGAACTGCAGGGATCTTATATATCAATGTATGATGCTTTCTCCCATTGTGTGTGCTTAGACAGATACTCAACAGCCTTCCTTTGCATGATCTTTTTTGAGGGAAGAGGATCCTCTTATGGTTGCTGTGTATTTGTTTATTTCTATTTCCTTGTATAGCATTCTAGGTAGTTGAAAAGGAGAGGAAGAACACAATGCTGAGAATAGTTTCACTACTTCACTGTACCTTCCCCATCTCAAAATACTCTCCAGATGGAAAGAGTTTATTTGGAAGTAGGCAAGCAGAAGGCTGACTGAAGAAAAGTGATAATTACATTAGAATAATAACAACAAGAAAACCCGGAGCTAATGAAGCCTGACAGCTTCATTTAATTTAAGAAGAGACTTCACCCTATAATGAAGACATATAAAGCTCTACAGCCCTTTCTACGAATGCCATGAGGAGCAGCAGGACTGCTTACTAAGTCAAATCCCTTCAGCTGAACTGGTTTGACTGGTCAATGATAACAAGAAGGAAGTGCTTGTACTTATATCTCCTTGACAGCTCTGCAGGCTATCCCTCAGGTTGAAGAAAGATAGTTATACAAATGTTTTAATGTTTCTGGTAAAAGTAAAAAGGATCCTGGTGATTTGCACTGTGGAATTAATGGACATGTCTTAACTCACAAATATGTTACGAGGACCTTCCCACTTCAAAAGGCAGCAGGACATGACTGAGTGACAAAGAGACATTATTTTGTCTCTTTTCCCTGTAAAAATCTGACTCTTTAACAAAGTCACTTGCAGAGCACAGCTTGATTTAAAAAAAAAAAACAAACAAAAAAACCCCAACCAAACGCCAAAACTCCTTTCAAACAATGTAAAATAGGCCCAAAACATTTTAACTGAATATATTCCCAATGCTTCTTCTTGGTTTCACCGGAAGTCTCTTGGACCAAGCAGAGTTGTCAACAAGGATCAGAAATTTCTCCAGCTGGCACCACCAAATTAAAGTCCTCTAGTGCTCTTCCTGTTGTTCCACCCTGATTGTCAAACTCCCTTTTACTTCACCAGAGGTTCATGTCACCTGAAGTTTCTTTTCATCAGCTATTTGCACCAGAAATGATAAATCAAGCTGTTGAGAAGACAAGTTTTATCTGCCAGAGACACAAACTCCTGGGAGCTGAAGGCTTAAAGCACAATTTGCCCACTGCCTCCATTAAGGATGCTTCTGTTGCAAGGAATCTCCGCAGCTCTGTTTACAAACGTACCCCTGTCCCGGATGCCGACCCACATTTTGCTCAGCTTCTTTCAACTGGCACAGCTTTTGTAATGTTTTAGCAGGATTCATTGCAGTCCAAATGTTGGAAGTGAGACAAAGGGAATTTATAAATCATCCCCCCAATTCTGACTGAAGGTTGCCTGGCACAGAAAACCACAAATAGTGTTCCTCCCCTCATCTCATACAGCCCTCACTCCCCAAACAGATTTCTTCTATCACTAGTGCAATAACTTGGTAATAAGTTGCACTACTGCAGTAAACTTTATTTGCTGTAGTAGGGAGGGTTTTTCTTTTATTTAAAGAGCTGCCAAGAAAACTCATTGGAAATAAATAAAAACCAGCATCTCCAGTTTGCTTAGTCTGTCTCTAGTTCTGACACCTCAACAGGAAAAGAAGCTAAAGGCAATCCTGTCAACTTGCTTATCTTCTTCCTCTTGACCTTTGTGCCATCAGGTGCCTCTGAAACATTCATCAGTGTCTGTAGCTGGAAGCAGCAAAGCTGATTAACAGCAAGAAACATAAAACTCACTGAGAAGGAAACCTGATAGCATCAATACAGACAGTTCAAATAAAAGTATCTGATACTCCTTCCCAAAATATGCATCCATGGTCACCATGCCTAGTAGGCTGCAAACAAACCTGAAATAAACATGAATGAACAAGTTGTTCAGAATAATATTCTGCTAGAAAGGGCTCATGATTCCTCTTAACTAACCTACCACTATCAGCAGCCTTTCCTTTTGAATGCATACTCCAAAGAGAAAATGGGAAAAAAATCTCCTCTCTAGGAGAGCTTAATTTATATTCTCTTCTTGCTGCTGCTGCTGCCACAAACATTATCAGCTTTGAGAGAAGCATTGGCAGGTTATGAGATACTGTTAGGGTCATCATGGGCGCAGCAAACCAGCTCACGAGCGATGCTAACTATCACAGCAGCACAAGAAAGCGGCAGTGAAACACAAGAAGCGTAAGAAAAGCGGAAAGAAATTCTCACAGGCATGAGACACCTGTGTTTTGATCAGCTTCACCCCAGAAACAACCTGCAAATAGTAGGGCAGCTTTCATGCCATGCTATAAACCTGTGAAGGCTGGGCTTGGTTCCCAATGCTTCTTCTTGGTTTCACTGAAGTCTCTTGGACCAAGCAGAGTTGCCAACAAGGATCAGAAATTTCTCCAGCTGACACCACCAAGTTAAAAATAAGGAACCAAAATCTATGATGCTGAACTACAGGAAATGCTTTTTGTGGTCTCATGGACCACACTGGTATTGTGATCATTAACAAAGGCATAATTCACCTGCCTGCCTTGCTGCATTTACTCACTCCAATGCACTGTGCACTAGGACTGCCTGGACTTCTCTAATGCCAAATAATGAAACAAAGCTGACAGCAAAAAGCTGGGGCAGCAGTTAAAGTGACTGCCAAAGAGAAATCTGTTTGCTCAGGCAAAAGCTGTTCTCAGTCCAAACATGGGAGTCATAATCTTACAGCCATTTGCTTGGAAGACAATGAAGGGAAGGCAGAACAGACTGGGAAACTACAGCTTGCTATGGTAGAGAAGAGAACAATCTTTGTGCCCAGATTTCTTTGCTCTGCAGGGTAAGTTTTACAAAGCTGACAACCAGTAGCAACATGTAGTGGCCTCAGGCGTCATGCCTGCCTATCAAAGACTTGGATTTTAGCCCTGGAGAAATTACAGCTTCTCACTTCTCTGGAACCTATACTGGACAAGAAGAAAGCAAGAGAGTAATGAATGACCTAACTAAAAATTATTTTAATACATGGATTGCATACTGGAAGCCATAAACTTGGGATTGCAGGGAGAACTGGAAGGAGATATGGAGAAAGAAAACAACATGTATTGACAGGAACACCATAGCCACAGAAGACAAAAGACAACCAGTCAAGTCATCTACTGGAGTGGTAGGGGCTGACACACTGAATGGAAAGTATGGGTCCAGCAGATAAGCCCTGGAGACATAAGAGGAAGCTCAGCAGTTCAGGCTGGAAAAGACAGTGAGAAAAAGGCAGCTTAGGAAATCATTAGTTGAAGAGCCAGCCAGCAGGAATGTGGAGAAGAGAAAGGTAAATCCAAAAGGTAAATCCAATCCAATGCACAGATGTGAATCAAAAAGGTATTTGGTCCTCTGGAGCACTGGTGGCTTACAGCTTCATCGCTGCACGTCCTTCTGCAGGATGTGAAGCCTCTCTGCTGGGTGGCAGGTGCAAGCAGGCACAGCCCAGCTCTCGCCTGCTGCCCCTATGTGTCCATACACATAGATATACAGGGGATTCCAATTCAATACATACAGGGGATTCCCCAACAACAGAACAGCTCAGCTGCTGCCAGCTGCCAAAGCCAGTTTGCCACCCATGCAGTGTGAGGATGGCTGTGGCTTCAAGGCCGAGAGAGGGGGTGAGCTGACCTGATGCACAGAAACGCCCACCACTCACTTTGCATCTGCACAGGCATGCTTGCCCTGCAGGATTTCTGCAGCATCCATTTTAATCCAATGTTCAACAGCTGAAGTAAACTGCCAAACTGAAGGCCCAGAGTTATGGTCAGAGACTTTTTTTTGAAGCCCCACAAGAGACTCAAACTGTTTCAGCTTCCTCTCCCAAGCAACAGCCTTGAGCTGTTCTCGCCTGGCTGCCGGAAGCCTGTGACGTGAAATAAAAGCCAGGAAATATGACTTTCTGAATAAACATTTATTTGGTGAGAAATACTTCTGATTTTTTGGCAGAGAAATGGCAGAAACCTGAAGCCCTATGTATAGCATGCCTGCAGAGAGCAATTTCTATTTAAAGGGAAGCTGCAGCTGTCTGTAGCTCTTAATGAAGAATAATGCCTAGGAATAAATTACTGCTGTTTCTGAGAGACATTTCTCAAATTAAAGCGATTCTTCCCTTTTTCCCTCTCACTATAAATACCAAGTGGCATGTACTGGGCTGCTGTTTGGAAGAATGGATACATGCAGCTCTGCTCTTTTCTCAGCAGCCTGGTAATTTCCATAGAAAACCATGGGGTGATTTAGCACACGGATACCAAAGTGACACAAAAGCAGAGACATCCAGAATCATTAAGTCTGCATGTGTCAAAGCTTCCCGTAGCTCTTCCAAGGTGTGTACAGCTCAGAACAGAAACCAGGCATCGCTTCCAACCCCACCACAAGCCCGGCGTTGAGGCTCCGAGCATGGGAGATGGCTGCTCACAGAAAACCGCCAGGAAAGGCTCGCTAACCTTCAATTTCCATCGCCTGCACAAGCCTCCTCCCCGAGGAGCTGCTGCAGCAGCAGGACGGGCAGGCGGAGAAGGTGATGCTCTGGGGAGAGGGTGTGCCTGGGCTGCAGCCAGCCTGGCCAGGCAGCTCAGGAAGCAGCACTGACATCAGCTCCAGGAGCTGTCGCTCCCAGACCCGTCACAGCTCCACGTGCCAGGAAAAACAGCCGGCAGCCGGGGGGGAGTCCATGGGAGATAGGACCCAGGGTAAAGGAAGCAAGGAGGGCCAAGGAACAGAAAAAGAAGGCAGCAGCTCAAAAATGGGATGGAACTGGGGCTAAGCCATGCGTAACCATGGTCCCCCAGGACCTTCTTCAGAAGCAGCACGTTCCCCACTGAAGGCAGGGCATAGAAAGCCTGTCTGGGCTAGAAGTGGGGATGTTTACTATCCTACCATCTGCAGTTTGCCCAAAATAACAGTTATAGATCAACTAAACACGTTTCTGTTATTGACACATACTGGATTTAGAGATTTATTTTCCATTTCCCACAAACCGTGCCAGAGGTTTTCGCATAAGCACAGAAAAAAAAAATAATGTGAAGAAATGCCTGCGAGTGAGGAACATGAAGAGTTTATTCATTGCTCCTGTTAGAATGTGTTTGTGTGGCTAGCACTCCAAAAAAGCTGTGGCATATGTTTTCAGGATGGAAAAAAAAAACCTCAGGATACCTATATCCTACCAGAAAATTACAAAACCGTATGCTGGAATACACAAGGTACCCTCCAGCAAAAGCAAAGGAGCCTTGTCTTGCTTCATTTTCACCCTTACTAAAATAAACGTTCCTCCTTAACGGACCCTCCTGACATCTCTTCTTCTCTCCCCAGAAGTGGAATACGGACTTGACTTGTACAAGCACTGCTATTCCAGAAATGCATTTCATCCAAACGAAGAGAGCAGGAAAAAGGAAGCGAGAAATTTGTACTGTTTAGTAAACAGGCAGTTTCTAGGTGGATACAAGACACTGGTCTCAATTTACTGCACCCCTCCCTCTTCACACCCTCCTTCCTCTGAAATTTGCCTGGGTGGCAGGAGACAGCAGAAGGGAAGAAAACAGCTACTACTTGCAGTGGGAAAGGTTTGATCATTTTCCCCACATCTTAACATGACGACACCCTGCAAACAGGGAAGAGAGAGCAATATTTTTAAGTAAATTCACCGTATGCCAGTATTTCCTTTCAGGAGAAACACTGTACCTCCTCACCTCTGGCATTCTTGTCTCCCTAAGAGGTTAAAGGAAAGAGGAGAGGAGGAGCCTAGCTGACTGTCTTCTTCTTGCAGCAGTGTCCTCCAAGCAGAAGCCAGGTGATGAAATACACTCTCAAGGAACTGCTAAAAATCTCTCCATCACCTACAAATTATTCCTCAAAAAGAACCAGTCCTGGATGCCAGGGTAAGAGCAATTCTCAAGAACACTTTTTCCCATCCATACCTGGTGAGAAGAGTGCTGCTTTTTCTGCACTAACCCAGGCCTCCTGAGTATAATCAGGGTTTTGGCACCACAATAGCAGAACATCACACTGTGCTTTAAGTGGGCTGATTCTAAACCATTTAGGACAGGGCAGAATGTAATGATCACACTGACAGCATCTTCAACAGACATTCCAACCCCTGCAGTGGCTGATGATTGCCTCTTTCAGTTTACCTGGCTGATCTGGCACACCACATACCTTACAGGACCCAGGGGATGCTCTCCTTCATGTGAGGTGGTGCTGCTGTTGCAATCAGTGGAGGTGATTGCAACATCTTAAACAAACATCTCCTGTTATCCCAACAGCTCTGCATGCCTTGATGGTGGTTGTTGTTGTTGTTGTTGTTATTATTATTATTATTATTATTATTATTTAAGGCTGTCCTCTCCTGTTCTAGGATGCCAGCATGCAAAGTAAGTTCTTGTGGTTATAAAGAAGCTTTTTGAAGTGTGGGAATACGCCTGCTTGAGTACATGGACAATGAGAAGCTCCACGTCTCAGAGGCCCCTTATTCATCTTAATGAGCTACTAACTTGGCAGCTTAGTGGTAACTAGTGAGTAAAAATTCCAGATGTTGGCCTTGTTAACTATTTCACTGTAGATCAAAGCAGATGGGAATGGCAAGAGATGACAAAAAATTTTTCAGTGTCTTCTCTAATATTTATTTTGCAACTGGTTCTTGGGAAAGCAGCACCACTTAGACTCTGTCTCAATCTGCTTCCTGAAGCCTGAACCCAAAGGGAAAAGCAGAGCAAAGGAGGGCATCCAACTCTGAAGGAGCTAGAAGGCATGCCAGAAAATATATTTATTTTTACTACATTAATGGAAAGTGCACAAACTAATTTGCTCCAACTGGAAGAATGTGCAGCTTGTTTTATCACTACTAACATCTTGAAGGACCACTGCATACTCTAGGCATAAGAATTATATACTAACCTGCCTAACTTGGAAATCCCCGTGGTTCTTTCTTAAGAAAAAAAAACAAGGATTATTCTAAAACCTGGCAGGCAGAGAACTCTTGTTTTCCTCTTTTTGTGAGAATGTTTACATTTGATCTGCATGTTTGCCCATTTCAACCCAGAAAAGCAGTGGGCTTCATAAGAAAAAACAATGAATATAAAAATATTCATGCTTTCTCTTTAGCCATCCCTCACGGGAACATTTTTTTTATTAATACCACAGCTGAATCAAGGTCTCAGTTGAATGACTGTGTTTCCCTTGGAAAGGTGTGCCACTCCAGTTCCCATGAACACAAACCTCTGAGAGGAGCATTTGTACTGGAAATACTCAAACTAATATAAAAAACTGACCATCAGGAGTTTGGAATACCAGAAAAAACTGCAGAAATAACTACATTTGCATTCCACTAATTTGAAAGTGGTCAAATAACTTCAGCCATTGTGAAGCATGCATAAAACTCCTGAATCTGACCTGTAAATTTATGGACTGGTATCCACAGCATTTTTCATTCTTGTTAGGCTACACAGTCACATGGCCTTCCAATGCAGGCTTGTATATTTAACTAAAAAGCAATAGCAGTACAACAAATAAATGTAGCAGTCCAAGGAAAAGAAGCCCACCATCTTTCCTTAGATAATGCTAGTCTTCCCTTAGACCCATTAAAAAAAAAAAATTAAGAGGGAGAGAAATTCAAGTCTTTGGTGCTCAGTGCATCACAGGGAAGAGACCAAACACTACAGAACAGATAGTACCTCCCAAAAGACACAATTGGAAGTATTTGTTATCACCGCTAAGAACTCACAACATTCACTTTGTTCTTCTTCAGGGAATTCTGGATTATCCTTTAGCATGAAGATTTTTCAGAAGCTGCTGGATTGTTCACAGGTCCTCACTGGCTTTCCTCTTTCAAATAAAGTAAGGTAGAGCTGTAAAACAAAAGCAAAAACTAGTAAGAAAGGAAAGCAAGGGACAGAAAGAGGAAAATCCATGGAGCTGTTTAACAAATGAACAATTGACTCCTACATCTTCTTGAAGCAAATGCATTTTTAATGAGCTCCCAAGATGGAGATTCTAGAACACAGTGAGTGTATGGCAAACACTGATCTAGTAGGAAGAGTCATTTGCCCTGTACATTATCACAAAAAATTAAAACCCAGTTCAGAATTGCAGAAGCAGACACATAATTAAAATAATTCTTGGATACTTCTGTTGTTGTAACAAGAGAAAGAAAAAACTACTTGGAGTTGCTGTTTAGAAAAACATCTGTAAACAAAGTCCACAAAGTGCAGAGAGATCCACACAGGAAGATTTTTGTTCTCAATGAACTCCTCCAAGGAAATTCAAACACCTATCTATTTCCATGGTTATCTGCAATATTATAACAGAGGAGTACTGAATCCAAAAATACACACACGTTCTTTCTGTTCCTCAGTAGGAAGTATTTTTCATATTTGCAATTTTTATTATTGTGTGGTTCTTTCAATGATTTTTTTTTTGGACAAAATATAATTGTGGACCAACTCTTAATTTTTGGGGTTTTTTTACCTACTACACAAGGTATCAGACTATCATCAACCTTTTTGCTGGGGTCTGAGGAAACTGCTGGGTTTCATTTTTATGTGAACCCCACACAGAATACTTAAAATGGAGTGTTTATTTCCACAGGCCCCACATTGCACTTTTTTTCCTTAAGCCAGGTTCCCATGGTCTCCTTGTGCTTCCTAAATTCTTAGTTTCACTTTGTGCCACCAACATTTCCTACCTCCTTAAACATGTCACACGTCACTTCAGAATTTGTGCACGTGGATCCCGTTATGGTGCAATGATATGGTTTATCCCTTATGGTAGAATCCATGTCCTCAAATCAAAAACAAGTGCAGGACCAAACTCTACACCTTAGACAGTGCAAACTCTCTTCACTTGTTGGAGGAAACAAGGCAATCCAGAAAATTATTCATTTGACCTATCAAGCATCTGGTTTAGGACAGAATGATTCACTCTCTAGAAAGGTCTGGCTCTCTCCATAAAGTGAGTCTAGACACTGAGCTCAGATCAGATGGCTACATATGAATGCAGATGAATCTCACACTACGTGAAGGCAGGAAACAAGTCAGACAGATGGACACGTGCAGTTCATGGGTGAAGAGCAGAGGGAAGACAATGCAATGATAAAAAAAGTTGCTATTCAAGAGAAGTTTACACCTATGACTGTTTTAGTTGAACATACAAAGCAACAACAAAACCTTCCAAAGCCCAAAGCAGTATCTGCCCAGTTGATCCAGTTTTGGTGTAAGACTACTCCTGGATTTACTGGCTAAGGCTAAGCCATCACGGAGAAGCATCTGTAAACAGCAACCAGCTGGATGGGACTTGGGCAGGCACCTGGCAGTGATGATGACAGTGACCACTAGTCTCAAGGTACAGGTGTCTTTGACCTCTCCCTGATGGACTGTAGCAATGCAAGATACCTGTTACAAAAATCTTCCCAGTTTAAGACACAGTAGTTTCTCAGGTGCTAAAATTCTTGTGTGACAGAGGCACCGCTACCTCAAGAGCCTTCAGATACCCAGGCCCTGGCTATTCTTCCAAGACTTTGGTCAACAACTTCTCTCCTCTACTGAAGTGGGACTCTGCTGTTTATCTGACAGAGAAACACACCATCAGACATGATCCCACAAGATTTTTAACTTTAGAAAGCAGGCCAAAGAGAGAAAAACAACACAGAGCTATTTTAAAAAAAACCTTGAAACTTTGCTTAAAACCAAACCAATTTATTTTCAAGCCATTTATTTTTTTCTTTAAATTACAAGAATCTCACAATTAAAAAAACCTCCATCTCAGCTCAAAATACTCAAACCATTTTGCTTCTAAATGTTAAAATGAAAGATTTCAGCATTTGCAAATTATTTATGGGGTTTTTTTCCCCAATAATTTGGCAACCCTCAAAATTGCAATTTTTAATCCTTATCTCTTGTCATTCAGCATTCAGGGGAACCTTCAAATGGAGTCCAAATGACTGTGAGAAAATATTTAACTTTTCCAACAAAAATAGATGGCTTCCAATTATTTCTAGTAAGAGCAGGGAAGTTTACTCTTTGCAAACTCCTGCTTGGATAGATTCCTGTGAGTCTCCCTGGAGAGTCAGCTGTGTGTAACCCTGGGCTGACACCCACCACACTCAGTGACTAAGTCCTTCCACTAACTTCAACAAGTGGGATTAGGATTTTGATTCTGTTCAAGCTAGCAAGGCTCCGAGTGCCCGAACCAGGGTTTTGATCACTGAATCAGGAGCGAGGCTGTTTGCTAGCTGTGCAGTGACCTTGCTGGAACGTGTCTTGCAGACCCCAGCACAGGGACACAGGAACAGGCCACAAGCAGCACCTGTGCAACACAGGGCAGTCAGTGGTGGTACTCTGGGGCAGATGCGTTCTCCCCGCGCTCACTTTTCACAGGAAAGATGACATGAAGCAAGGTTGTTCACACCTCAGGCAAAAACAGGGGCAAGAGACCTTGTATTTACCACAGGGTGTCTTTGTACCATGCACACAGCCAGTTATTATGGAGCAGATTATGCACTATAAATTCACAAGCTAGTTTAATTTGCTACAACTTGCTCACTTGACCTTACCCATAGGCACTTCACTCTGTGAGGGCCAAGTCATGTCTGCTTGCAGATGTTCCCAGGCACTTTTATGCTAAAGATTTAAAGATAGCATAGCACAAAATTCAGGCTGCATGGAGAGATGCTGCTTCTTGAAGCACAACCCTCACATGAAGAGCAGAGCACTCAGTCCCTAATTGGGACAATCTTTTTGCTATGCAGATCTGATGGGCTCTGATGACATGCTCTTCATGGAACACGTAAAACAGCCATAACTTGGAGGGACCAGCAGAGAAAGCTGGTTCACAGTACAATTAGGTCTTAACCAGACTTTGTGACTGAAGTTTCAACATGATAACAAATCATTATCACGTACACGGTTACCGATCACATCTCTGCTATAAATGGGAAGCGTTACCAAGGAAGCTGTTTTTCATGGTCCCACAGCATTATGGTTACTCAAATATCACAGCATAGCCCTGTCTTTGAGAGCTAAAAAGGACACTGTGCTGACAGATTAGAAGTGTAATTGAGACATGAACAGATCTCAAATCAAAGAACATGGAAGTACTTCTCGGGAGTATTTTGAGACTAAAATTGGACCCCAGGGCAATCAACAAATAAGGACTGTAGTACAAGCGAGCAACTGCAAATTGGCAAAACCTGAAAACCAGAAGTTGGCTACGTGCAATATCCTGTACTTATTCCAAGAAAAGGTCATGCTCTCCCATTCTGCTTTGAAGATCAGGCAGTGAGAGATTACCATTTTACTAGTCCTTTCCTGCAGGTTTTTAATTGTCATCCCTTGCTCTCTTGCATGACATAATTTGGTTTCCCTAATTCACAAATCAGCATAAGCTAATAAAACTGTTTAAGAGACGGCAGCCTTGTGCCCAAGTTGTTTCGTTGTTCGCTATTATCCCTCAACTAATCCTTCAACTCAAATAAAACCATAATTCATTTCCTGCTTTATTCTCCCTCTACATGAAATAGTTTTAGACAGGTTCAATCCTGCCTCAGTGCAAATGGGAAAGGCGAGGTTTTATCTTCCTGGAGTGTGCATGATTTCAATTACCTAATGTGTGTATCATCTATCATGTCAGGAAAAAACTTCTAAATTATTTTCAACAGGTTTAGCTGACTTTACACAATGAGAAAAGATTCTACCAACAGAGAATTTACTATCTTTTAAATTTCAAGTTAATAAAAGCTTCTCTAAACCTTCCATTCCAAACTTTGACCATCTGAAAATCTTCTGACATTTTGTCTAGTGTGTAAAGGCTGCTGCTGATGTTCTGCTAGTGCAAAAATTACTTAAATCCCAATTATGCCTGAAATTAATGCTATGGTGAAGCAATATCAACTTAGGACAGATGAGATTTTGTTTGCATAAAACAGGCAGGCATCACTCTGATTTCCGTTTAGCATCCATTCCTCATCTGAAGCTTCATCCTCCAAGGCTTTGTCATGTAAACAAACATCTCCCTTGGCTTTGCATGTGGTCCACAGAGAAATGCCCAACTTCACAAGGTGTTACACCCACTTTGTGCAGGGTGAATAACTGTATCTGGGTGCATGGGAACAGTAAATCAAGTTGGTAGCACTTTGCATATCCTGCAGGTCCTAAACCAGAAAAACAGGATGCAGATCATGGGGGGCTCAGACAAGGAAGCAATCCATCCTGCCCCACGATTTGTAGCAGAGGGAAGAACATTTATTCTGTCTTCCCCAGCTCTGTGAACATGGGACATCCCAGCCCAGCACATCTTTCCTGTGTGAAAAGCATCTCCAATGTGAGTGCTTACTCAGAGAGAAAATGCAGGACAGGAACATCTACCTGTGAATACACAGAGATGGGAGCAGCACGTGGGGCTGAAAGGGCAAGGCTGCAGCTCCAGTGCAGGAGCCACTACTGAAGATGGCCACTGACTGTGCACAGCTAACGTTAGCTGTGAGTCATCTAGAAATCGGTGTCCCGAGATTTAATCTAAAAACCATTATTCATCATTGCTTCACCCACAGCAGGTATTTTTCACGACTTAAGGCTCAGGTAAACCACCCCTCATTTTAGCATCAGCCTATGCAAACAGACTGAGAGCTTCTAGCTGTACTCACTGGACTTATCTGCCCTTCCAAACCTCTTCATCTGGAAACCATGGAAGTAACTTTGCTCCCAAAGCCATCTCCACTGCTCTTGTTACCCATTCCCTAACCTCAACATCTGTGAACAAGTGATTGGAAAACAGATGAAGGTTCATCACCACAGTTGTACTTGGGAAGAAATGCAGAACAGCTCAAATTCACACTCTCCATTTACATGATGTCTAATAACAATACACACACAAATCTAACTAGGACCTCAGAGACATCACTTTTACACAAACACCAGCAATCACAACCATACTCCTTATCTGCACTTCACTAATATCCAGTTTTTCCAAAAATGCATGAGGTTAGACTTGTGCCTAGCCTTGTGCTTCACTTAGTGGGCTCGGTTTCCAAGTCCCACATGATTTTCCCCCAGAAACAGAGTGCAGCGTAAGGTATTAAAATAGCAAGTCAAGAGGTGGGCTGTGGGTGCAACACACAATGCCAGGTGAAAACTAAGAGGAGCTTGTTCAGGTTGTTTTGTCTAAGCAGGAACAGTGCAGAACCACAAGAAGAAAAATACCTCACAAATACCTCCTATCAGATGTCAATGATGTACTTCTTAATAAAAATCCATCACCTTATTCACATCAGCACCCCTTATTTTCCATTTTTTTATGGCTATCAAAGCAGGAATACTGGTGGGTGTGGGGCGGGGGGGAGTAAATTTCAACACAGATATACATTTCTCTTAGGATGCCAACTTTCTTCATTCTCATACAGAGGTTTAAAGTGAAAACAACTCTGTTGCCTGTGTGCTTGTAACAAAGTCATTTTACAGGTCTTCTGAACAGAAGAGATTGAGAAAAGAATGCAAATGGTCCATAATAATTCAGGCTGAGAGCCAGTAATGTTGAACAGATATAAGCAATAAAAATAAACACTCTGGATGCTTCTGTTACATGACATAAATATTTCTCTTTTTCTTTTATGGAGCTATTATGCAAAAAATGCAGCTCAGCCCTGAGTGGAGACAACGAGCCTCCTGCATATTTGAAGAACTGCAGCACCCTATTAACTTACTACAGATGACAGCAAGCTCAAGGGCCTTCATAACATGTACAGACACCTCTCATACGATGGCCACAGCTCTCCTGCAAAGATGGTGTTGAAAGGAGAATCCAAATTATGTGAGTTGCAAACAGCAGCAGCACCAAAAGCAATGGCTGAGATTATGTTTAATTGCAGTTATTTTAAGAACCCAGAGACAAAACCTCCTGAAGAAGACTGTTAATGCTACAACCCAGAAAACCAGCGAAGAGGCTTGATCTCTGGTGGCAGCAGTAATTCCAGGAGATGCCCACAGCACCGACGCCCTGGTGCTGGTAAGATTTGAGTTTGGACCACGGCCTTTGCCTCACTGGGTTCAGCCACAGGTGCCCAGAGCTACTCATCTGCTACTTACACAAAGTTTTCAGGGAGCAGCTTCCCCGTCTCCTGTACCTGTACAGCACGCAGGGCTGAGGAGGACCCGACTTACACCAGCTGCCAGGCTGGGGGGCACTCACGGGCGCAGGCACGAACAATGCCACCACGTGAGCTTGGCTTCCTTAGGAAGCCAGCCCAGAACGCACCCTTAACCTTCTCCCCACTTCCAGTGCCGCCACGTCTTCTGTGCTGCTGATGCAACGTGATACGGAGCTGGAAAACAAAGGCACTATTGACTAACTTTTTTGCAGGATTAAGATGACTATGCTGGCTTACAACAAAGATTTCAACGATTTCGACACCGAGCGCTAAGTAACAGGAACATGGCTTGGCAGTAATTCCAGAGATTACCTGTTGAAACATTAATGACAAACATCGTTTGATGTGGGCTGCTTTATGTGGTGCAAAAGGCAGCGCTGTAATTATGCATTTCCTTTCTATGAATCTAGTATTTAACAGTAAAGCATTACTGGGGGGGGCTGTGCACGTGTATGTTTGTGCACGTGTGTGTGTGTGTGTGTGTCAGGAAATACTCCACAGCTGAGCCTGCAATTTACCAGGGTGGCTGCACGTAGTAAATCTGCAACAGGGGAGCTCAGCCGTTTCATTCATCCTGCACCAAGCAGAGGGCTAAAACAATTGCCACGCTTAAGACAAATGTCAGCGTGAGTCATACCAGCCAGAGCGCAAACATGTTTGCTGTCGGGTGAGTCAGAATATCACATCGTGAATTCACAAATCTTCCTATAAATAATAATTTCTGAAATTGTTGCATTTCTTTATTACAATGGAATTTTAAGTATGAAGCCAAATCTATAAAGGCTTTCCTGACTACAAAGAAAATGTTTTTTCCTATTCCCTTTTGCTTCTTATCGAGTGTATCTGCCTACAGTAGTAGGCTGTCTACGGTACCTGAAGTGGTAATTGCATTGATTCACACTCAGGAAAATGCAAGCATGGCTCAAAATAGGTCCAAATGAGAGACAGCCCCCCTCCCCCTAAAAAAAAAATATAACTAAATATAAGCAGTAGGACCTCTCACTTACTGGATATGCTTTCTACATCTTTTCTGATGCCGTAATTCTGACAAGCTTTAGCATGTTCAGCATTCAGAGAAAAAGAACGTCATGCTGGCATGAGACACAGAGCAGCTGAGAAAAGGGGTGAGAAATGCTGGAGAAGTGGTGAGAGAGGCCAGGGCAGCATGGTGCATGTGAGCAAGGAGGAACTGTGCCTGCACTGTGCTCCACAGTGTGAGCACCCACAGCTAAAGCACCGTCCCTGTTTCAGGGAGTGCTCAGCCTTAATACAGCATGCAGAGACCATTCCTCCCCATGAATATGAACGTACCTTGTAACAAAATTAATGCACTGTAATAACTGGCAATGATTATCCTTGACTGCCTCTAACTCAGGAAAGTATCTGAATCAGAAGTTATGCAAGCGCCTTTTGAAATAGGGCTGAACTCCAGGATATGACCAAATTTATGCAGGAGAGTCCTGATAAAGATATGTGTCGTGTCTGTGAGCAAGGGGGGAAAAGTGTTTTGGGTAAGGTTTTTGGGGGAGTGTTTCTAACTTGATTTTCAGTTGGGAATTTATTCTCATCTTACATGAAAGGGAATTCATACACATACAAATCTCCTTACATCAAATCAAGACAGTATTGCTTTTGTTTAATTGTTTTGTGGAATAACCACTCAGAAGTTCATTTCTGTTATCTTTCTCAAGCAAAATAAAAGGCCTTTTAGAAAAATTTTATTGCTAAAACAATGAAATCCTCCTGGGAATGACTTCGTTATGGAAATCAAGTGACAGTTTCTTTTATCTAGCCAAGCAGCAAGTCTGCATTTATAAAAGGCATTCTATGCACGAAGTACAGTGAGTAGGAGGACAAGAAAATGCTATTTTTAAACGAGATTTCAGCGTTCCTCCCATACAGATTTCCTGGAATAATAACAGCAACAACAATAATGATAATTAATAATGCCAAAAAAGGAGTATCATCTTAAAGGTGAGTGGCATATGAGAAAGCAAATTGTAGTTAAGGACCTGTAAGATTTAGGGACAAATGTAAGGTCCTTTCTAATAAACTGGCATTGTGCCACGAATTTCACAGGATTTGAGATTTGCCCCCTAAATTTCATACCGCAATTTTTTTTCAAAAAAGGCAATAAATTAACATTATGTGCAGCATATGCTGCATGTCTACCATTTGTTTTCTTGCAGCAATTGTTATTTTCAGAAACACCACTTAAATGAGAAGTTAACTGTGGAGCTGATGCTAGCACTGTGTTTGGGTAAGTGACCATGGCAGCTTTTGGAGCTGGTGAAGAAAGGGAAAAAAGCCCTGAGAAAACCCAGGGCCAAGCAATGTTTTCAAATGCAACAAGAATAAGGGTATGATGCAGACTTTGACCCAAAGCTTAAAAGAAGATCCTGTAAAGATCCTTTTCTGCTTTGCTGACTTCTGGACCTGTCTCTCAGGACACTCACAGAGCAAAGAAGTTGAATTAACAAATACAGAGAAAGTGTGGGTCAAATCCTTCCTCTCTCTGCCAGGAATACCTGTCTCCACCACACTTGGAGTGCAATTTTCCAAGGGCAGAAGTTAGCCACGATTACCAGAAGATTGTTACTCAATTGTGCTATTGTCTACCAGTGGTAATTAGAATAACCAACAACACAAACAAGAATAATAAAAATGAACGAAAGTGAGCAGGCAGTAACAAAACGCCTGGGACGCCGAGGTGCAACGTGAAACCCGCTGGAGCGCTGGCACTTGAGAGCAACCCGGCATTAGGAAACCTCCATTCTCCATGAGATGAGAGCAAGGCAGAGAAATCACACACACTGTCTGTCCCTCTCTTACACTCAGCAGCTCTAACACAGACACACGTTGTAGTCTGGCACTGACTCATGTTTCAAACTCGGGAGCACCCCCAATAAGTGCCTGCACACAACCCCTGCTCACCCCCTGGCTCATGCTGGTGCTGTGAGGTACCAGCCTTGTCCAAGTGATTTTCATCCATGTTTTTAATGCAGTACAAACCCCTCAACAGCAGAAGCATGAAAGGTGGAGAAGCAGTCTTGGCATGCTACCAACCCAGTGAAAAATCCACCACCTAGCTAAATCAGGTATGGTCTGTTTCTGAAAGATATTATTTAAGGACCATTCAGGGTATGTTTGGAAGCACTTCCACTCTCTCACTCTCCTACAAGACAAATCTTCATGCCATTAACCTTTATTTGCCTTTTAAACAGTAAAATGTAAGTCTGTTAAACCACAGAGTTCCAATTTGATATTTTGATCATCTCCATCTGCTTAATGGGAAACGTGCAGTGGTAAGAGAGGGGGAAAAAAAGTATGACTGGAATAAGTTAGTGCTGTTTTCCTTTTTTGTCCATTGCTTGCTGCCAAACATGCTTGCTGCTGGTCACTTGCCTCGCTCACTGCCAGCAAGTGCTCAGCTGGGCACGTCACCAAAATTTAACCCTCAATAAAATTAAATCACAATAATGCTTTGCACTCATTTAGGGTTTTACATACCACAAACACTGTGAAAAAATTAACTGCACGCTCTGTAACACCCCTGCAAGGTAAATTGAGTATAGTTATTCATACCTTATGCAAAAGAGAATTTCACTGGGATAATTGACCTGCCCAAAGCTATGCAACACAGGTGTTCCTGTTTCCTGGTTCTCTCTCTATGCCAACAGACCAGTTTCAGCCTTTTCTGAAATTCAGAGTGAGGTCTGCTTTCATTTCTGCCTCTTTCTGCTGCAGAGGGAAAGCAGGGAGCAGGTTTCTGTACCCAGTGGTATGAGTGGTACATGGGTGCTGTGAGAGTGGTCCCTAGCTGCACTGCCTGTGGTGGACCAGAATCAATAGGACTGCAGCACTGCTGTTTCTATCTCCCTATAGTAAGAAAGGATTAGATGCAGAAAATTATTTGATCTATATTTGATCTACAATAATTTATTAATAACTTGGTAGAAGGAACATTAGAAGCCTTTTTCACAAAAGACTACCAAGTTTTAGCTTATCTGGATGTCTTCTAGTACTGCAAGCAGGACAGTAGAGGACTCAGCAGTGTACCACACACTGCTCCTCATACTCCCTCTTGCTTCCCCTCAACAGTAAAAAAGGGTAGGACTAAACAAATAAAGGTTTCATCCCAGACAAACGATGGCAGGGCAGGAGCAGTGCCCACTGCCTGCTCCTGTGGGCTGCAGCCACTCCTGCTCATTGTCACATGGCAGGAAACGCCACACTGGGCTTGCCTTCAGCCAGCACTGGTGTACTGAATGGACCTGAACTGAGGTGAAAACCCTCACGTGTCACAGGCTGGACAACAGATTAATGCAGTCAGAGATCCTGTTACAACACCAGCTGTTCCTCCTGCACCACAACCAACAGCCACAGTGTAGGTGAGACCCAAGCACGCTTACTGCATTAGGAATGAAAGGGTTCTTCCTGTAAAAGATCTGTATGCTTATGTGCAGCGACACAATTAAGGCAGAAACATTGACTACCAGCCCTACCAGTGCATGCAATTATCAAAGTTTGAAAGAGGGCTTTTACTGACAAAGCTCATCCCCGTTCACAGACCAAGTAAGCTCTACCTTTGATCAAAGCAGTTAAGACTGGTAAAGCACTTGAACACACTGATCAGCTCCTGAGCTAGAACAAGGTTTAAGTAGAGGGGTTTATCTCTCACAGCCTCTTACTTTTAACCACGTTTGGTTGGGTCAGGGCCAACGTGGCGCAACCAGATCCTCAGCCCGAGCTGTAGGTTTTGATTGCCTGAAACTGTAGCTCAAGCCAAAGCCTCTTTAGCTATCACACCTAAAAGCACTGCCACCACTGCAGATCAGCAGATGAGCTCCATAGTTTAAGTGGATTAGCTGTGCTGAACAACCCTGCTACATCCAGTTCCTCTGCTCAGTGCTTGAGCTTCAGTCACCAGTGATCTTTTATACAGCTGCTCCTGAAGGTTTTGCTGCAGAGGACAGAGCCAGGCTACAGAGAAGCTTATGCTGTCCCCAGGCTACAGGAGAAAGACAAGCTTGGAGGTTGGGCTCTGTGGGCTCCTCAAGGAGCTCAGTGAGCCAGTAATGTTCTAGGAAGATCACCCCCTCCCACACCCTCTCTGGCACCAGAGTTTGGGGTTGGCTTCCCACTACATTGTGTGACTAGGATGAAAAATATAAGCCTAACACACCACATACCACCTTGTCAGGACTTCTTAAGGAAAAATCCTCAGCAGTGGTACACAGCAGAGCAGTGCATAAACCACCACAGTAGCAGGATGCCCTCCTTATACCACCTGTCTTAGTCTGAGAGGAACAGCCTCTGCTGTATCTTAGCAGCTACAAACCTCTGTTCATGTAAACCTCGCAATTTCCCATGTACACCATATCCTTCTCTCAGCCACTCCTCCCAAATGCAGCAGGCAGAAGTGCTGCTAACAGAGCATAATCAGTGTGAAGTTGTAACAGTGTGGGGGAATGTGGCAATTCATGGAAAATGTCTTCAACCGAAAGGCAATTAGCAGTGAGTCTAAATGCAGCAGCAGAAGGGAGTGGTTTCCTAACAAAACAAGCCCTGTTAAAAAAACAAACAAAAAAACCCAAAAAAATCCACCCTAATACTTGCTTCCCTCAAACAAGCAGCATTCTCAGGACATTGAAAGCATGTGGAAAAAAAAACCTCTGTGAAGCTTTCTGTGAAGATTATTCTTTACAGACACATTTGGCAGCCCTTTCTGCTCTGTCTCCTAATGCTATTGAGTATAACTATGTTAAGTCAATAAGCAAAGCCACTCAAAGGGGTTTTTTTGAGGTTTTCTAGGCCAAGAGAGGAAGCAGTGCAATAGGAAAGTTTTCAGAAGTGGGAGTTGTGCCTGCTTTGCTTCTAATTGTAGTGAAACTGTCAACCTCTGTGTTGTGTTTCAAGACTTTACACTTCAAAATCATTCTCTCTGTGCTTTGAATTGCTATACTTTTAAGCTAACTACTTCTGAAAGTGCTGTTTAAGAAATGACATCTTCAACCACATTTGACGTTGAGAATAAATCTAAATTTGCGAAGTCTCATTGGGTCCCTGCAAAAGTGTAGTTTTTTTTATTGTACTTGACAGCCAATCTCTTGGAAAGTATCTGTGCAGAAATTTAGTTTAAATTACTTCATATCAAGACATTTAAGAGAAAATGGGGGGTTGCTATAAGTTAAAAATAATTATGCTCTTTTTACCTTAGGAAAAAAAAATCACCAATGTTCAAGCAGCAAACAGCATCAAAAACAATTAGTAACCTTACAACTTACCTCGGTGCAGGCATGTATTGATTGTATTTCAGAATCATCTCCAAACACATGTGGCTAAAACAACTGAACAAGGCTGACTTGTTTTCTCCCTTATAAACCACCAAAAAGTGGAAGCAGGTTCAGGAACTATGGTGGGAATTACAGGCCCTAACTGCCTGTGGAAGGATGTTCTCTGCTAAACTGCAGGGAGCTGAGGGAACCTTGAGCTTTCCAAGTGCTCCTGCACACATTTGAATATCAGGGTAATTAGAAGGCCATGCTCCTTTCATGCTGTCATGAAACACAGAATATTTATGTTGCTTCAGCTTTAATGATTTTGAAATATGGGAGATCATTTCAGTAGAGTCAGAGCAGAATCAGTAATGCTCAGATATATTTACGCTCTATTGCTCAGTATGGGAAAACTAATTCAGGGTAAAGGTTTACTACTAAATTCTTGAGGAGACAGAATAGGCAAGTAAGCAGCTCAGAACATGCATGCTCAGTCAGCTCAGTCAGGAGAAGCTATTTTCTACCTAGTGGGACAGTGCCCAGCACAAGGAGGCCCCAAGAATGACTCCAATTCCCAAGAAATACTTTCACCAAGCAGAAAATTATACTGTACCTTGTGGGGCTGAACAGCTTTGAAGTATTATCTTGAGGTCTGCCAAAGCTGTTCCAGATGCTAGGCTTCAATTTAAGCCTATCTATTTTTCATATCCTTCTCCCAGACTGCCGTCTCTCCGGTTTAAAGGAGGACAGCACACTATTTAACCCAGAGAAAAAAGCTCCTACCACTGCTCAGGAATGACTCCCTCCATAGCATTTGGAAATTACACTGATCACCTTGCAAGAAGTCCCACTCCACTCGTTGCCACCACATGATGGATGCTTGGCTAGGCCTAGCTGAGGGGCTACAAACAAGTTCCTGCATCAGCACTGCTTATTTCTGCACTTGAGAATGAGGGGTATGTGGCCTTCCCTCTGCATTCTGCTCATCATCATTTCTCCATGCATGGATACAATTCCTCCTCACCTCTTCCCAAACTAATGAGGGGAAAAAAAAAACCAAAAACCAAAAAAACCCACAAAAAACCAACCAACCAAACAAAAAAAAAAATCCCAAAACAAACAAAAAAAAACCCACAAAAAACCCCAACCAAAACCAACAAAAATAACAAAAAAAAACCCCACAGCCAGACAGGAGCAATGACGGCAGAGAGCCTTCTACTCCAAACTCCAGCACCACCTCACGCAAGAAGTGAGGAAACAGCCCTGTCACAAGGGAAACAGCTGAGCTATTGCAAACAACAGCAACCCTTTTGACTTCACCAGAAAGTGCCCAACCCAATACTAGTTTCCAAGTGGAAAGGCTGCCTTCCACTTACCATGCAGACTCCAGAAGAGCTGGATCAGCTTCTCAAATATCCCTTGTCTGCCACAGCAGTTCAGCAAACATTGCCATCTAATCATGCCCATAGTACACTAATCCCTTCCTGGCTTGGCACAAGGTGAGTACCAAGTTTTTGCTAATCTTGCATTTATAGTAATTTCCCCCTCCCCGTCACACCGTGTGAATCATCCCTGTTTCCAAGCATCAAAGAGTTAATGGAAGAAAGAACCACCCTACCATGTGCTTCACTCAAGGGTAAGTGGACTGGCCAGCTACCAAAGCAGATTGTTAAAGACTGCACTGAGCTCCTGATTTTTTCTCTCTCAACTGCAATAACATAAGGATTTCATGTGGACATAAATGTAAACCTAGACCACATCTGCTGATAAAGCAAAGTCTTTGTACTTGCGCAACTGCCATTAACTGTACACAAAATACTTAAATTTCATTAATTCTTCTACATTCAAAAGCTGACCTGCAGTCTGCCCGAGGCAGCCAATATGAACTGCAGGCTCAGCAGAATTGCACATTAAAGACAGAAGGGAAACAGATTATAATACAAAATCAGACTGCTAGGAAAGTGAATCATTTGCGTAACTGTTAAACACTCAGAGCATTTTGGGCACACTTTACCACACCAGATTACAGCACAGCTCTGTTGGTTCTCTTCTGAAAGGCAGCATAACAGGTAACAGGTTTCTGTTAGTTGCCCCTTTCATCACAGGCATGAACAAAACTGGTGCCTTCAGGACTCTGTCATATTCCACTATTAAACTTTTCTTTTGAATTAATTGAAGGTACTCTGCTATTTGAAGATTTCTACCTTCCCATAATTGCATTAACAGCTTGAAGTGTATGTACATATGCAAAACATTTCTTACCAAATATCTCTCAGGGAACTTCAGATGCGCATCTTTGCCATAAGCGCTCCCACTTCTTCTCCTAAGATAGCTTCAATACCGTGTTCTAATTCTAACTTATTTTTTGGTAAGATACTTCCACCTTGCATTCATACCTGTCAGACATGGAATATGGAGTTCCCTGGGTTAGCAAACCGTTTGAAGGTTTCTCCATTGCCCATCAGGTATAAGCAGCTAGGACTTACCTAATAGGATTCCATCTTTAGACAGGTTCATTTTGAATGACATACATTACCTTGGGCCAGCTTATTTCCATGTTGATTCATGTTCTGCTCTGCTGTGACCTCTAAGGAGAACAACTCAGGGACTCATCTGTCCCAAAGCCATTTGTCTTCTGGTTTAGATTCCATCCTATTTCAAGTCTACAATAACCGACCTATAGGCATGAAATCCACTCAGCTTATGATAAAAATTCATACCCAGATTTCAAAGACCTAACAGTGTTGGAAGGTGCACAGTAGATCATGCTCAGAGTACTTCATGCAAAAATATCAGTCAGGAATTTTTGGTGCTTCCACTCAGGGCTGCTTAAATTTGTGATTCATGTGGGAAGCCATTGCTAACAACAACAACAACAGTCTCTGCAACAAAAATGTAGACACTAGAGTTGAATCTTAGGGTTGAGAAGTAGTACAGTGACTTTGCACAGGAATTGCACACACCCCATCTACTGGCTTTTCAGAAGACTGAGAATTTTAACAGCAGCAAGGCTGTTACCAGTAAGTAGTAAATAATTCCAAGTTTACCTTGCATTGGAATTATTTACTAAGCAATGCCTGTAAGATTAGTGCTTGATGAAGGTACAGGAGACCATCACCTATTCCAGAAGAACCACAAAGCAATCCAGAACTGACAAAATTGTTCAGAGCCTACAATGGTAGAAATACAGGTCACAAGCTAAAAAAAGTAACCCGAATCACCACAGCACCTTGTACATTGTGACAAAAACCTAATAAAGAATCAGAGAAAATGTTCCAGCTGACAAAGGTATTGGTTTTGCTGAGTGCCTGCTGTGAGGCCTGCCTTGCTGCCTTTAAGAGCAGGGACAGGGGTAACATCCAGCAGAACAGATAAAGGCAGCAAATGTTCACCCACAGCAGAGACTTCAGTCAGGACTGCTGTTGTGCCACCTCTGCAGCACCCCAGGAGCACAGCCATTGTAATTTTTAATTCAAGAAAGTTGCATGCCACGTCATTAGAAGAATTCACAACAAACTTCAGTCACTGAGTCAGAAATGGAACTCAAGTTACACTCTGTCAATCAGGATGTTTGATCGTGGCAAATCAAATTATCTGCTCGCCTCTGCTGAAAGCTTCCCAAAGCCAGTGCAATCTTCCACTCCTCTAGTGGTCTGCAGGACTTTTGTAGCAGATGGTGAAAGTACTGAGAGTAAATCCAGCTGCTGGGAACATGGATAGTTTTGCCATTGGAGTGTCAAATTGTGATACTTCTTTCCCCAGTAAATTTGTAATGTTAATCTATCCACCCTGCCACACCAACGTTACCAGGCAGTGTCTGCCTGTTCATTTCTAACTCCATAGTTGCAGGCAAGGGCTCACAGAAGTGGCCAACAGCCACCACAATGTCAATCTATGGTCTTAGGAGACTAAATACATTTAAATCTGTCAATACACTCTTTATAGGAAACTTGCATAACAGGTTGGCTGTTACTGACAGTCGTGTGAAATAGATGGTAGTGCATGATATAGATTAGGGTGATTTTCAATGCCTCTTCACTTTTCACCCTGGATTTCAAATTAGTTTCTTTACCAGTGAAGAAACTCATTCTTTACCACTGGTTTCTTTTACCAGTGCCCTGTCACACAGATGCATAACGGACATAAGTTCTAGTAAAAGCCAAAATCACAGAAATTTTATTTGCATATAGGGTCAGAGATGTTTTGAAAACAGACTTTTCAGTTATCTATGAAGTTTGGAGGAACTCAGTGTCACAGAAAGAAAATTATTCTTTTCCTTCACTTGCTACTGTCCTCCTCACAGACCAAAGCCTGCTCTTGCGTCCAGTGTGGCTTCAGCAGAGTGGACTGGGTTCAGAGCAATGCAATCCACTAAATGTCCAGTTTTCATATGATAGATCAAGTTTTGTTTTAAAATGTTGTCTTTACTCAGAGCATTTTAAACCAACTGTTTGATAAGGTTGCCGCTCACCCTTTCTTTCCATTTTCTGTGCAAAAGTTGTGAAGGTACAGTACTGTTTCAAGATGTATGCCAGCCAAGGAGAGTACAGTGATGTGAAACTGGTATTTGTGTTTTGTCAGTACCAGCAAAGGTGTGTCTGCACAAAGCTGTGATAACTGTCAGCAGCTTAAAGCAATTTAGATCTTTGCTTGTTTGTGTGCCAGGCAATCTTAAAGAGCTGCAGAACTCAAATCTTTTCTAAGCATTAAATTCTCAGTAACTTCAACTATATAAACGCCTCAAATTAAAACAGCACATTCATCAATTTCTAGGAATACACCACAGTTTGGATGACACATTATTCCAATGCTCACTTCCTTCTGGACATGAAGGCATCCTAGAGGTCTTAAAACTCAGCCTTCCTTCAGCTCCAACTGGAGCCAGACCAAGCATTCAGCGCTGGCACCAGACCCACTGCAGTGCCAGACCACTTTAAGCCAAGAGCTGAGGAGGTGTTTTTAGGAACCCTTGCAGAAGGCACCTCTGCCAACAAGGTTCAACGAGGTTTCTGCTGGTGACTTGAGAAGACATATTGAATGTCAATTGGCATGTTTATCTTCTTTAAACACTGAGCTTCCTTTCTAACATCTAATAGGGTAGATTACTGGTTTAATTCGAATGAAAACTGATCAAAAGGCCCTAGATTATTTGGTTGGCTTACCTTAAAAACTTTTCCTGCTTTAGTTTCCATGCAAAATATATCAAAAGAGTACTCCTATGAATGGAGAGCCTATCAACTAATCATTTAAGGAGATGAGGAAAACTACCTTTAATACGGGGTTATGGATAAAAATGCCAAAAACCCCCTAGACCAACTGAAGGACCCACTCCACAAATTTTCACAAGGGCTACTTTGGAAAATAAAACCTAGAGAAGCATACTATATAAGGCCATTTGAAATTTCTATTCCTTATCTACAAAAGTTCTCAGTTGCCATCATGGTTCATTTGTTTAGGGACAAAAGTAGCTGGCAAACTAGCATAAAAAAAAAGAACAAGTAAACACTGGCATTCTGAGTGTTCTCTGTAAGTGAAGATAAACAGTAGTGGTCAAGTGAAAACTGACCAGCTCTCTTTCCTTACCGCTGTCTGGGAACAACCTGGATCAAGGCTATCAACCCATTTAAAAGCAGAAATGCTTTCATGATTTCAAGGCAGAACAAATATTTCTTTTTGTCTGCACACTTTTTAGAAGACATGAACAGTAACTTCAGAACAGAACATAGATGCCTGTTAACAAAGCCAATAACAATTATTGCTATGTCTAAGAATCAACAAAAAAACCACCAGTGTATTCCAAAGGCATTCGCTCACAAAGCAAACTCACTCCACACAAGCCCCAGCACAGAAACGTGATAGTATCTCATGATTTATGTTCTCTCAGCAGGTTGTACCGGGTCCTCCAGATTCCATGCTTGCCTTTGAAAGCAATTAAGTTTCTAGCACTTCTGGGAGCGACAAAAGCTCTCACTATGAAAACCTGCCTGCTGCACTCATGCTGAGTCTGCAGCTTGGCAGACTGAAACAAAAGCACCACAGGTGTGAACTTCCCCCACTTAACTCATCTGAGAGCATTAGTATGTGAAGGGTCATCTCTAAACTTTGAAGCTATTTCCAAATCATGTCTTTGTCCAGTGCCCAAAGGGCTAGCTGCCACTGTGATTTGGAGAACATTTGCAAAGCCCCTCTCAGCCTGGAAAGAAAAATCCCTTTTCTCATCAGCCTGCACACAGGAAACTCTACAAGTTCAGCTAATGTGAACTATTCTAATTGCTCACAAGACAGAGTACCCTTACTTACACAAGAGCATGTCCAGACACCTCGATGAAACTTGGGTCCTGCTGTGCTATGCACTGTACAAACACCTGCTCCATGGAGTTTACAACTTGCACAGAGTAAACTGTACCTAAGGGAAGACAAGGGCAAGAAGCACATGTAGAGAAGTAATCAACAGGCATTTCACACAACTAGTGTGTGAATTCTGCTTGTGAATTATTATAGTAGAGGAATGTTGCCTGTTCAAAAAATAGATCTGTGATATATCCCTGGCTGAATAAAACAAACAGAATAGCAGCAAAGTCAAACTCTTAAACATCCTGGCCCCAGCAACAAAAGCCCCAATGCTGTTCAAAAAACAGACTGCCTGGACAAGGCACAACATCTTTTACCTTCTGAAGATAGAAAAAAGCCAAAGCCATTTCCCATCACTGTTCTAATTCTACCCAAACTGCAGGAGAGTGACCTTGCGAAGCCAGAGCGCTGTGTCCGTGTGACAAACGCGGCACTGGGGCGCACGGAAGGGCGTGTGCCAACGGGCAGCCCGAGCACAGAGGGAGGGCAGCTCCCTCCAGGCACGGTGGTGACAGTGACCCACCTCTTGCTTACAGCAAGGCACACTGGCCTGAGACCTCAGCCAAGGACAGTTACTCAGGGATTGCCCTTACACATGGAGTTCACATGTCATTTACTCTGCGGCAAACGACCAACATTTTTTCACATCGCCTTATTTTTGCACCTTAGACTCAGCATGTTAGGTTTTCAGGGTTTATGCTCATAACTCCAAATGAAATCAGCTAGAGTGATGCATACTCAGCACGCAGTATTCTGTAATTTTATTTTTTACTTATCAGTGTACCTGTTTTCTCTGTTATACAGTAAGACACCCAATTCTGTGTAAGTACATTAATTTCAGAGAGTGTCATTTTCAAAATTATTTAAGCCTAGTTATGAGAGTTAACATGGGTCTGTTTCCTTCTGACAACATCTGTGGTTTCATAACTTTAGTTTTTTGTACATCTCGCTCACCTGTTACAAAGCAAGACTTACAAATTCAGAGAAATTATTTATCAGGGAAATCTGCCAAAAATGACCAACTGTGATTTTCTACCAGATTTAGAACACCATTTCCCGCTTTCATCTCCTTCACTTAAAGTTGCAATCATCTCTAAGAACCAGAGGTAAGTGCTTTTGGAGACAGAAATGTGCTTAAAGACACATAATGGCAAGAGTGTAAGATGCTTCAATGTCCTCTAAGCCCTCTTTAAAGTGCTTAACATCTTAGGATAAAAAGTATGAGCAACTGTGAGCTTGGTCACAAATAGTTCATTAAACATACAAACATACACAGACACGTCAGAAATGTTAAGCCAGGAGCTAAAAGACAAGGAAATACCAGAAGTGTAGCCAATGTGTAACATTTAATCTTTATTCTTAATTTTGTGATCACACAGGGCTTTTTTTCCACAGGAAATGGTGCCATTCATGGTATAGTAAAGCTATTACTCTAGCTTTCGGTATTACTGAATAAGCAATCCTCACTTTGCTTCATTCTCACTATTAAAAATGGCCCTAAATGCTTTGCTTTAAAGACAGAACAACTATTTCCTTCTAGGTTATTTTCTGGCTGTCACCATATTACCTAACTGCCTGATTTACTAAAATTAGCACATGTTCACAACACCCTGGTAAGGAGGGTTTTTTCCCCCCATCACAGAGACAGAGAGACTGAAACTGTGGACAAAGGTCTCTTCCAAACCCAGCTATGCTGCTTGATGAGATTTTCCTCCCACACATGTGCTCAGCACCAGCTGCCCCTCTTCCTGTGCTGACTGTCTCCCTTCAGAAGTGCTAGCAGTCTGGTGTAAAAGCGTTTTGTAATCCATTATGGTGAAAATAAACTGGAGCAGCTACAAACTACTCTTTAGACTCTTTTATGCTAACCCAGTTTTGCCTCCAACCAGCTGGGGAGCGCTCACCAAGGAGGGTCCTACCAAGGGGAGGTGCAATGACCATGTGGGAAGCTTGTGCTGACAGAGGCAGACCCAAAAGAGAACACCTGCGCTGGTCAAAATCATTACCAGGGCTGCAACTTTTAAAAGAAACCAGACCTCTTCTATTGGAGGAACAGAGATAACTGCAAGCTATCAAGGATCTCACATGAACCAAAGCTGTAGCACCCAGTTTGCAGTCACAGACACCCAGTTTGCAGTCAGAGATTCATGCTGACAGCACAGGGACAGCAAGATTAAGGTGTGGGAGCAGGTGGAAAGAGATGCATTCACGCGAGGTGCTACTGCCAGCAACACACTTGTTGCATCCTCTTGCTGGAGATTGCTTCTCCACCACTGAGCTGCTCGAACAACAGTATGAATGCTCTTCATCCACTTCAAGTGTGAAGTTAGACACTTTGAACAGACTTAGGTTTAAGCTAAACTGTATTTTCACAGCAGGGTTTTTGTACTGATGCAGAGGGACAGGATTGCATGAGTCAGTCTGCTGTCTCACTAGGGCTACGAGGCTGCATCAAGCACTTGGGCTACAAGAAACAACCACAGGTGAAATGATCCTGTATCTTCATACCAGACAGGACAAGCAGCATCCAAATGAAGCCTCAGAAATCACAAACTCCATACCAATGTACAGAACAGAGATTTCCCTTTTCTGTGGCTTAAGTTCTGCTGCTTCCCTCCTCAGACTCTACACCAGCTCCTCTCGGTTTCTCAGCTTAATCCCAATCACATCACACAATCCATCCCTGGCAGTCACACCAGCTCCAAAATGCTGTCCCACACTTGGTGCTTTTGGCCTTAACTGCCCCTCCATCTCCTGGTTCAGATAGTGCCATGTTCCTCACTACTACTCCTGAGCACGTCCTCCACAGCTTGTATTCTCTCTCCATCCTTTCCTTTTGCTGCAGCCTGTCTGGGCAAACAACAGCTTTGCTGAAAACATGGGACAACAATCTCCTTTCTTTTTCCTCCTATATGCCTAGGACCACAGCACTCAGGAGACCAATGTAGAAATATCAAAGCAAGTTCTTCAGCTCTAAAATACAGCATACTCAATGATACCTAACGAGCTCCTGCTGTGTGGGTACAAAATGAGAGATATTAGACTTTATATACTGATTATGGACAAGTTTTGCTGCAAATGAGAAGGCAAATCCCTAATATTGGGGCAACTCTACAGCCAAATTTCAAATATTCACCCCCAAATGTGAACATGCTACACAGGTACTCAAATGAAACAGCCGACCTATTTTTTAAAAAGGTACAAAACATGCAGAGTTTTGTATCTTGTTCTCAAGACAACCTGAATCATTCATGCTGAAACGTAAAAAGAAAGAAAAATCAACACTAAACTGCCACTCCTTTTGGAAAAATAAAGTCAGTTTAAAAGGTTATCCTGGAAAAATCCTGAATGTTGTGCAATGCTGATTGTAGGCAGTTTAACCTGCTTTTCCTACATTACTTGTGATTTCCTACAGCTACTGAGAAAGTCCCTCAAACAAATTCATGATGTAGAATAGAAATGAAAGATTATAGGCTCCAGTGATGTCTGGACATATCTTAACAGGAGAACTACAGACTATAATAAAGATGCCTATTAGTGAGTCAATAGATAGCTAACACAGAAGACAACACTATGCAGTGAATTTTTGACTCAGATATGCAAGAGACCGGAAATCTAAGTGTCACAGTAACAGCCTATTTACAAAAATTAGGAGGAAATGTTGATTGGTTTCTATAGACACAAATATTGATATTGACACTTGAATCAAACAACTGGTCTTATGTCTAAAAACAAGGTCAATCTATGATCACTGTGGTCCAGCAGACAAAGAAAGATGGCAAGAAAATTTTGTTGATACATTACTTTCACCATCTAAGAGTCAGGTAATTTGGCTACAAGAAAGCAAATAAAATTTCTTTAAACCAAGCATTTAGTTCTTTCATGTAGCTTTTCAGCAGATGACTCTAATGTGAAAGTTTGTGGGTTTTGCTCCAGCAGCCGGGTGGGCTGGATTCTGATCCACTATGCAAATTATTCAAGTGTTTTTCATTTTCTAGGGTGCCAGCTACACTCCTGAACCCTCTGCAAAGGGAACCACCACGGCTGCTGAGCCTCACAAGAAAAGAGCAACTGGGTATGAAACGTTTTTTCCTCAAAGATGACTACCACCCAATTTTATGGCATGACAGAGAGAAGCTGTAAAGTCACTGTCTCCTTGAGTAACTCTTTTGAAATAGAGGCAAAAAGGTCTAACTTTCTAATTTTATTGAAAGAGAGGCAAGCAGGAATATTCTACCATGCAACATTCCAGATCTGGGCTTTGCAGAGCATCTTTTCAACACTGATGCTAAACCTCTCAGATTTTAAGGAAGATGTACTATCAGAGAAATAGGTCCTGCTTAGATGGGATCCCTCCCTTTGTTGGATGGGACCTTCCTATAAGGACAAACTTGACTTGCAGGTCTTGATGCTTGCTACTTACTCTCCTCCCAAAAAATGAGAGGTTAAGCATGGGTTTGCAGGGGTGATTTAAAAAACAGAAGTCTTAACGAGCAGCAGGCAGGCAGCCTCCAAATGCAGGGGTGGAGAGAAGCTACAGATGGGCTGATCTCTCAGGCGCTCCACTGGAAACCAGGGAGCTGGGAACAGGTCTGCAAAGGGACTTAAAACACTGCTGAGACTTTCTGAAAACATCCTAAGATAAAAGTCAGGGATTTAACCCCATCACACTATATGACACAAACTCTGTCCTGTCTTCAAACATCACAAAACCCACATATTTCCAGCAGTACATATAGAAACACCTGACTTTTAATGCCTATAATAAACTACATCTACACTGGGAGAGTCTGAAGCATTACTGCCATATCTTCATAACCTTGATGAGAGCTGTAGCACAAAGAAAACCTGTGTCCTTTTTTTATCCCATATAGACAGAGCTCTAAGTTGCTGACTTCTGTACAAAGTTGGACTTCTGGGCTCTCAACCATCTGAAACAAAAAAAAAAACCAAGCAACCAATGCAAACATCATCCTGTCTTCTGCATTCATCTATTGCATAGGTCTATTATGTGGACCAAGTTTACCTTTTTTTTTCCCACTGAACAGGTAAATATATATGGGGAAAAAAACCAAAATGCATGTATCAGTATGAGGCTTTCATGACAATCCTAAAGAGTCAGGAAATACCAAAGAAGCAGCAAGGAAAATTGAAACCTTCCTCCAAGTGGAGATGAAATGAAACTAAGCCAAAGCAAGAGTGTTCTAGTATTCCTCATGGTGAGTGCTCTGGCTGGAGAGCTCCTTTCTTCCATCTGGTGAATGTATCTCGACTAGAGAAAGAGTAACAGAGTACAAGAGAATGTAGCTGCAACCCGGTGTGAGTGCCAGGCTGAGCAAAGGGTTCAGCCAAATCCTCTCACTTTCAAGCAGAATTGCTGCTACAAGAAGCATACCACGTCCAAATATATACTTATTTTCTGAAAATGTGTAACTGCTCGGATCACAAGACAAGACAGAAATGTGTACAGCCTGATATTTATTTCATGGGGCATACAGGAGTTAATTTTGATTCATGTGAATTTTGGATACCTGATCTAATAACATCCACATCCCTTAGTGTCAGAAACTGAAGTCAGAGGTTGAAGCAGGTAAGCAGTAACAACTCAGTCTCCATGTTTTAAAAATCATGCTGATTTTCCTTTGAGTCTTCCAGGAAAATCAGATATACAGATCTCTCATCCTCACAATTCATCACTCTCTAGACTATGCAACAAGTCCCCATAATGTTCCACTTTGGCTAGCAGAGCAGCGAACAGATGTGGAAAAAAAATCACTCACTAGTGAAGAAATTCAGGGCAAGAAAATAAACCAGAATTAACTGGACTATGTCCAGACCTCTTCACAGTTTTATGAAGAAGAATGTTAGGAAACAGAGGATACATGCTTTGATTTCAGAGACCCAGTTCCCCAACTGCAACATGAAAAATGTGATCTAGCAAGGGGTGTGAGGAAGATTTCCACCACCATAATTCACCAGATAGTGCTTTGGTGCAAACCTGCCTGAGTTTTTCTAGATTGAAAAGCTATAGCAACTTACATCAGATATGAAAGTGCCTCCCTGTATCTAAAGAAACACAACTATTTAAGGTTCAGATGGTTATCGACTTGCCACAACAGACACCCTAAAATATCAGTAAGTTTGGGACAGGACATCTCAAGGGACAGCCTACCCAGCACGTCTGAAACATTCACAGGGCAGGGGAGCAAAGGGCTCTGAAGAAAAGGGAGGTTTCCTGGAGCAAGAGCAAGTGAGCATCTGGAAAAAAGCATCCTTGAGCTTGAGATCACACTGGATGCAATACAGTGGAGGTTTGGGCTCCTCCCCTCTCCCAGATAACCCAGAGCAACCTTGAACAAGAAGCCTTGTCTCTACTCATATATAGAACACAGGTGAGAAGAGCCATGTACAAACTCCCTGTGCAGGAAAAACAGCCCAGGGTTTAACCTCCACTTCCATGCTGTGAAAAAGCTTTTAAAAGCTGTAGACAGGAGAGAGATTTGAGACAAATGGCTTGATTTATTACCCATGACTTTCCTAGAGGTTTGGGATTTTTTCGACACCCTAGTCAGCAAAGAGAGAGAAAAAGAGAGAAAAATAGTTAATGTGAAGAGTCATCTGAAGGTCTAAATCTCCTGACAAGCGCTATCTAAACTTGGAGGGCAAGGCAGCAGCTGACAGAAAAATAAGAAAATAAAAAAGGAATTTGCATCAAGTGAAAGCTTCATGGACAAGCACTGTCACTTCATTTTGTTTTTAAACAACAAAACAATTTGACTAAATGCAGAATCAAAATGCAGGGGGTGTGCTGCAGGTTAAACAGTTGGACTTTGGGAGCTGATACACAGACTGAAGTCTGTGCTCCAGAGCCCCAGGGTAAATTCCTCTCTCTGAAGCATACTATAGAGGGAGAAAGTGTTCAGTGATGTGCCACTGTCTCTGAATGTATAAAGGCTCCAAGTCAAGGAGTTAGCTGAGGTAACTGAGCTGTGACGACACTGAACAAATGAGAGCAGGGAGAGCAAATGAATGACAAAAGAATGAAAGAGCAAAATTTCTAAAATGGGGAAAAGGATTCAAGCAGAAGTGTGACCTACAGAATAGAACAGTTGCAAATGATTTGGCAAATTTATGAAGCCAACCCTTAGCATGACTAATCTCTTATGAGCCTGTCCTTCAGTCTTTCTGTACCTCATCTGCAATATGATGCCAGTAGCAGCCAGTAGCAGTGAGAACAGCTGTAGGAGTTGTGTCCAGGTAGAGGCGCTCCTCCACTCCTCCTCACTCCTACCCCCAGGTAGAGGAGCTCCTCCTCACTTAGTGAGAGAGCTCAAGGAGAAGCAGGTTGAGGAGCATCAGCGAGAGAGAGAGAAAGAGACAGAATACTGAAACTGCACCCTATCTCCCTTCCCTGGGACAGGCCCAGCAGGCAGACAGGATACATGATACAGAAGATTCCCTGGCCTCTCTCTGCCTGGCTGAACACAGCCACATTGGAGACAGGGGGCAATGGTGCCAAGTTCCTGTCCAGCACTGCACACATGTTCCCTATGTGACTGCCATACCTTCCCAGGTGCCCTGGTATAACCGGAATGGGGCTATCCAAGTGGAACCAAACAACAACAAGGCTGATAATGGTTCAGCTATTGGGGCCAGTTCTGTTTAATGTCTTTATGATGTGGACAAGGGGATTGAATGCACCCTCGGTCAGTTTGCAGATGACACCAAGGTGGGTGGGAGTATTAATCTGCTGGAGGGCAGGAATGCTCTGCAGAGGGATCTGGACAGACTGAATCAATGGGCTGGAGCCAGTTTTATAAGGTTCAACAAGCAACGTGCCAGATCCTGCACTCAAGTCACAACAACCCCATGCAGTGTTACAGGCCTGGGACAGAGTGGCTGGAAAGCTACCCAGTGGAAAAGGACCTGGGACTGCTGGCCAGCAGCTGGCTGAACATGGGCCAGTGTGCCCAGGTGTGCCCTGGTGGCCAGTAAATCCAATGGCATCCTGGCCTGTGTCAGCACTATTGCAGCCAGCAGGACCAGGGCAGTGTTTTTCTCCCTGGACTCAGCCCTGGTGAGGTCACACCTCAAACGCTGTATTCAGTTTTGGGCCCCTCACCACAAGAAAGACACTGATGGCTGGAGTGTGTCCAGAGAATGGAAATTGAGCTGGGGAAGGGTCTGGAGCACAGGTCCGATGAGACTGAGGAAGCTGGAGTTGTTTAGCCTAGAGAAAAGGAGGCTTGGGGGGACCTCATCCCTCTCTACAACTGCCTGAAAGGAGGCTGTAGCCAGGTGGGGGCTGACCTCTTCTCCCAAGTAACAAGTGACAGGACAAGGAAAAGGAATCAAGCTGTGCCAGGGGAGGTTTCGATTGGGTATTAGGAAAAATTTCTTCATGGAAAGAGTTACAAAGCATGGGAGCAGTCTGCCTAGGGAAGTGGTTGAGTTACCATCCCCAGAAGTATTTAAAAACCACACACATGTGGCACTTAAGAACATGGTTTAGTGGTGGACTAGGTTAGGTTAACACTCGGACTCAATGGTTTTAAAGGTCCTTTCCAACAGTAACAATTCTGTTACTGTAAACATGAGGGAGGGCAGTTGCCCAGCTCATGCAAAGCTGTGCTAATGAAACCATAGAGGAAAGCAGATCTCATGGGTCAGTGAAGAAGGGCTCCCCACACAATCGGAACCTTTACCTGCCAAAGAAACCTAATTTTTGAAGTGGTTATACCCCTCTACATAAGCTTGCTAAAAAATGAAGACCCATGCTTAATCCCTGAGGCAGAGCGTGCATGAGAGGTTTTCTGGTTCTTTTGGCATTACGGAATTAAAGCAATTTCCTCCTTTTCATGACTTTCTCACAATTTCAACTATCCACATCTAGATTTATTGCCCATTTAGAAAAGAAATACTACTGAAGGGACCACATCCATAGAGTTCTTATTTCATTCCTCTGAAACTTGAAATTCTCACTAAGACACAGCATGAAGGATGTTCAAGCACAAGGTCCTTTGAACATAAAGAACCAGATATCTTAACCTGCTTTTAGCAGACTATAAGATCTTACACATTAGGAGTCCCCTAATTCAACAATATTATATTAAGCAAATACTGTGGGAAAACAGAAGGCCTGAAAAGTCCAGAAAAGAGGGAAGTGTATCTCAGCAATAGAAAGTACATGCTCATAGTACTCAGAAAAAGAAATTCTTGCCTGCAATATTCATTTATTTCAAACACAAGCTACCAGAGAAAAGGGGAAAATACAGATTCTGACTGAGCTATGCCTCTATGATTTCCTAAGATCAATTCATTGCAGTAATTAATTAGACAGATCACTCTTTTGTAGTCTTCTTTATTAGGTCACAAATCTATGCAAATTATTAATTTCTTCCACTACTTTTAGTAATGATCTGCTTGAGAAGTTGTCTTTGCTAAGTTCTTCAGTTTAATACTTATCTTGCAAATGTGCCAGTTGACTAAGAAGAAAGGAACAAAAGAATAAAAAAAAATTCTGACACAAACCAGCAAATGTTAAGCCAGAAGAACATTAGTCGTTAAGAAGAAAATACCAACAGTAGAACAAAAAATAACTCTTCAACCATTTGTCTTTTCAAACTTGTTTTTGTTCTTAGGCTCCATGCTTCTCACAACTGAATATTTCTTAGGCTTGTACTGGGGTCTCTCAGAACCTCTTTCCACTCAAAGAAAAATATGTATTTTTCATTATTAACAACCATAGTAAGTGGTTTTATTTCTTTTATCTCCATGACTTTCTTGAGTTTTGCCTACTGTTTATCTAGGTGCAAAAGCTGGTGGTCAATGCTTGTCACTTTTTGATTAAGTATTCAAATGAAAAGTTTAATGAAATGTAAGTTTAAGCCATCTCTACTTGGAACTAGGGAGGAATTAGGCTTTCTCATTGGCAAATCTTTGCTGTACATTCTCCTCCCATCTACCAGATTTTCTCCTATCACATACACCTTTACTTTTTCTTTAAATGTGACTGGCTATCAAACCAAGTATTTTCCTTAGGCTCACAGAAGTCAAGTTTTATGCTACCCTAATGTAAATTGAAATGATGGCCAAAGCAAAAAAGCAACAAAACCATCAAAAGTCACCTGTCAAAACACGAATATGTAACTGCTGGTAAAAGTCAAGATATGCTGTATCTTTTGTGACATGCTGGCATTTTGTTGTAGTTGTTCCTCCCCAATAATTAACTGATGACAGTTTAGTTTTAAAACAACTGTATTTTATAATCAGTGAGCCATCTATGCTACTCAACCATCTGATCTGTCTCAAGGTCACTGTCTTCAGTAACTGGTAAGAATTACATCATCTGTCCTACTATAGGATGCCAATTACATCATTGATCAATACCTGAGATCTTAGTGTGACCAACAAATTCATCTTAGGGATGAGTTACAACTGGGCAGATACCACAGAATGAAAGTCCTGTTTGCTTCAATCCACATCCCCATTAAGACTAAACTATAAAACTATCAACTCTCTTATTTGTAGTACACCGCAAGCTGAGAACTAAGCAACGATGGGGTTGGGAAGGTGCCACAGTGGCATGCCTTTTGCAAAGGCAGAGAAGACCATCTTTGCTTTGAAAAGCTTACAGCAGCCTGAAGTGACAAGAGCAATGGAGGGTGGAGGAAAGATGTGTAAGCAGATGGCAGCAGACCACGTTATTTTTAAGCCTTTAGTGGCGATGCAGTTTGAGGTAGTCACATGTTCATCTTCAACAGCGATAAGCTATTTTAGTTCCCTCTTTCCTTGAAACAGACCTGGAGCAAGCAAGCAGCAAGCTCCTGTGTCTTACTGGAAGATGTGTGCACTTCTGTCTTCTGCTCCCCTGCAGCTGGTTCAGCAGTGAAATGTAGCGTTCTGCATTCTGTGGGAAAAGACCAGCTGAATGAAAGGAGCATGAAGGAAGGTCTGCAGGAGGTGGATAAAGATGATCTAGTTAAGAGTGAAGTTGAGTAGAAGAGGCTCAGGGAAGAGAGGAAAGCTGGAACAAACAGCAAATCAGCTTAGGGTAGAGATTTACATGCAGTTTGGACTCACAGTTTGTCTTCTGGGTGCTTTTGCCACTGTGCCTCTTCTGGTTCAAGTCTCCAAGAAGGGGCAAGTCCCTCAATCCCCCTTACAGGAACCTGTTGAAGAGGAGGAGCTTGCTTTGCTCACCTTTGCTCATGCAGGGTTCAAGCAGCCCTCAGGACCAGGGTAACCCAAGCAGAGCCCCACTAAAAAGTTTCAGCAAATACCTACAGTAAGATTCAACAGAGGGTGGCAACTCACCCATGGGGGTGGATGTATAATACACAGCAGTGCCTGCAGGCACTGACCTACTTGGCTTCTGTACTGGCATACAGTGAATGACAGCTCCCATCTCAATACAAGAAGCAATACATGGAATAGGAGTCCCAGGGAGAGAGAATACTAAGCCAACACTTTCACCCCTGGATACACTAAATTAGGTACCAATCCATATTTTGGGACCTAAATAGCTGGTCTCCTTCACACTAGTGCTGTGTGCACCTAGAGGCCCATTAAAATGAAGTAGAGTGTTGCAGGAGACTTGCCTGCTCTGAAAATCAGGCTGGGACTAACCAGATTTGATAGCTCTGACCTTAACAGATACAGCTGTGAAACACAGACAAGACTAGCACCAGCAGGGAAATAATATGAGATTTCTAAAACACAAATTAAACACTGAATCTTGCAAATACATACACTGTAGCTACACATCCTGTAGCACTTCTAAGGGCAAAAACTGACTCGGCCATTTAAAATGTGGGCTTTTAAAACACTTGATTTTGCAGGCTGTAGGTTGCCTGAAGCACAGGCAACCTCCTCTGTCTTCTACTGTCAGATACACACAGTGGATATTTAGTGCCTATCACTCTCTCTTCTCCCTATAAATACAGAGATATACTGTGGATGTCTTTAACACAAGAAGTCAGTAAAAGCATGATGTCAGAGGAGACAGCACAATGAACTCATCTTAAAGAAGAAGATTTTATTTCAGGTTAGGGCAAGGTAGTTAATAACTGTGTTTTTCTGATAGGGCCTACTCTTACATATCTCTCACCAAGAGGCAGGCAAACTCCCTGGCTTTGGAGTAACTAGCAAGGTAAGATTTGCCTCTGTGGGGCTCATTACAGCCTAAGGGCATTAGGCCCTTTCTCTTGTAACAAATCCTTGGTGTATTTGCAGTAAAAAAAACCAAAAACCTTTCAAGGTTTTGTTTAAAGTACTTAAAGTTCAGTGTTCAAAGCCTCAGATCACAGTTGCAGCAGATTTTACAGGGCAGTACTGCTGGCCTCCAGAAGGTGCATCTTTACCCTTGCATACTAAAGAATAATTACACACAGAAAGGCTAATTCTGCCATCTCTTGTACCAGGTTTATGCTGAAATAAGTCCACTGATGAATGAAATTAAGAAGGCATGAGACTGCAATTATCTAATACTGAATCAGGCCATAAAAAAATATAATCTGCTTTATCAAAAATGTAGTTGACTCAAGAGATTTCTTTTCCTTGTTTCCTACACATAGACACTCTTTTTTTCACATAAGGAATTTTTGAAAAAGCAGCGCCTCCAGGGTTCCGGGTTCATCACAAAGTCAAGTGCAAATTCCTCACAGGTAACAGGAAATTAAAAGACAACAGGAAAATAACTTGTCCATACAGTTTTCCATACAGATTTTCAAGCAGATAAATATGAAGTTGAATAAAAACCTAAAGGCTGCTTCAGTTTCATAACTGCTAGCTCTTCATCCCTGTCCCAGAACCCAGCTGTGTCCTACGAAAGAAGAAACGTATCAGTGCAGTTCATTTCACCTGCAATGAAAAGTAATTTATTGTGCCTAACTGTGAAAAGCAAATTGGTATCATCATCTAGGAGTTTGTATCTCACAAGAGTTGTTTCTGTAATTTGCCCTTCTTTTGAAAAGAACTAAGATTAGAATAACTATGTAAAAGCCTGCAACTAATATTAAATTAAGCTTGAATGCATAAAAAGTTGCTAGATGATAAAGGTTGGAAAGAGATGTATGTGTGGCACAAAAGGAAGTACAATATAGTTATGAAAAACCTATTTCTTAATTACTAGTGAGACACCTTAGTCTCAGATATTACAAAAAATTTCAAGAAAAATAAACTTTTTCTCTCAAAATGTGTTCCCAGATAGCCAATTTGTTAATTTAAGAAATAATGCAGGAAATAGTGAAAGAACTGATCATTATTTCTTCTGTGTTACTGAAAGGCAATCTGCATGAGCACAACTGAGGGGGAATAAACGGAGAATTAAACCTTTATCCTGAAGCACCTCACCACTGGATGCCCTTAAACACACTTAAAAATACCATCATTTTTCCTAGCAACATGGATGATAGCATTTGTATTTTGCCACTGGAGCATTAGCTAGTTAAGCTTAAGAAAACTCAAAAGAATAGCGCAGGACAAGGGTTAGAACAGGAGTTGCATACAACGCTGAAAGCTCACTCTGCTTTACAAGTCCCTTGACTGCACAAGAGGGACCGAAGGTGAGACCTTTCCAACAACCAACAACTGGTTTATGTCTGCTGTGGCAGATCTCTTCACTATGCAGCTACTCAGTTTCCAGAGAGGTAACATACAAACCCCTGAGCTCTTATTAGCGCATCAAGAATAAACTCCAGTCTTTTACACTGCTGAAGTATTGTATACAACAACTGAGACTCCTGCCTCTCAAATCCAGTGCCAGCATCTTCCAATACACTTGCTTTCTACTCTCTCCCCTCCCACTCTTTCCTATCTGACGTTTTCAGTTACCTTGTACACACCTACACTGTCTTTCCAACCCAAGGCTCAACATGTAGCTCCTTCCCATGTTACTCAGCTTTCCTATTTATCTTCCCATTACTGGTAACCATCCCACTGCTCCTTCCCTTGGCTGATAATCTGTTTCTTAAAACAAGCCCTAAGATTTTTTTTATCCTAATACCAAAAACTCATAAAACCTTTATAGGAATCTATGGAACTGATAACAGATCAAAGCATTGCCTTTGCCTTTACTTCCTTTAGAAGGAAGGACATGAAAAATATCATCAAAGGCACAGTCAAATTTAAAAAAACTAATTGGAATCAGAAAAAAAAAACAAACCCTCAGAACAGATGGTTTGACACCCTACTCATCCAGCCAAGTATTGGACTCACAGAACCCCACTACATTACATGATTTCAGAAAGAAGGCACCTTTATCAGCATAAAACTATGAGATCTTCACACTGTGCTGCTCAGAATGGAGCTTAGAAAATGAAACCCAGGTGACTCCCACAAGAAGCTTTTCCACCCAAAAGCGGAAGGGATTTAAACCCCACAGCGTAAGGAAAAAAAGCCCAGACTCATCAAACATAATGCCCCCAAATGAGTCTGCAAGTTGGCAGCAACAACACAACTACAGGGAATTTGGGGCTTCTTGGATCTTGACTACATCAAGCTGTTAAGAAGAAAACTTTTCTCCTTCCTTAGCTGTGAAGTAGGACAAAGCAGGAGAAGGTAGCTGTGCTTTCTGACTTAACCTTGGTTAAAGAAAAATGCTACAAATCAGAGCCAGGGGAACTGTTCTCTGTGGATGCATTGTCTATTGAGGCTGGGGAGTTGGGCTCCTCTGGCCACCACTTCCACATGAGTGCATCTCCACAAACTGCAATCTCCTTTCCCTGGATAACCTTCATCACCAAATGCTGAACACACCGATGAAGCTGATGAACAGTAAAGCAGTGGAGCAGCTTAACCAACGGCTGACACACCAAGTGTGTTGCATCACTTCAATGATAGCAGCTTAAAGCATGAAAATTACTCTTTTGACCCTTTATCCTTTCCCTCCCCATCAAATAGGCAACTTCCACCTGCCAACATGGCAAGAGTGACTTTTGAAAGGAAGGACCTCAGGCAAACTCGCAGCAGCGAACAGGAAAGAAATTTGCCTTGCAAAATAGCTGGGCCTCCAAAGTCCCAAGTGTGGCAGGGCACAGACAGAAATATTACAACCAGCTTCAACAGCACAGAAAGATGTAACGTGCAGGCTTCTCTAATGGCAATGAGAAGCCCACATATAGCCAAATAATGTTGCAAGAACCTTTGTGCAACAGGTAGGGGATTGGACAAGGCAGTATTTTAAACAGAAAGCAGGGAAAGTGGCACTCAGCCGTGAATCAAAGGTGAACAAAGCAGAATCCTCTGTCAAAAAAGACTGATGCTCACTGATTCTGGAAAGGAAGATCTGTATCCATGCTGTACACAGAGGATGCCCAGTTTCAGGATCCAGTCTGCTCTCATCAACAGCTCTTTATAGCGGCCAACAACAGACTGCAGCAGAACCAAGGCTTGTGCTTTCTAGCAGTGAAAGCAGGACCAGGGGTATATTCAAACAGATACTGATGCTACATACTCTCAGTTTTATTCTTGAACAGCAGAAACTGTAGTAGTAAAGCCTTGTTAAGCATACACAAATAAGTCAGAGTACTTCTGTGTGCAATTAATCATGATTTATCTGAAGACACTCTGTTAGCATTCCCATTTTCTGCTTCCTGAAATTCCAATTAATGAGGGCCAACCCTCAATCTAAAAATGTTTTATTTTATGTGTTGAACAAAAGCAACCAAAAAAAAAAGTTATTATCTAAACCAACAAAATGTTCTCACAAAAAATTTCTTTGCAATTTTTGAGCAGAACAAATGACTTAAAAATAGAGGTTGAGCAAACCAGATTAAATAAGTATAGCACTTAAGAACTTGGAAGCAAAACAGTTTTTATTTAATAAGCATGTAAGTGGTGTTTCTGCCATCACTGCTATTAGTCTTCTGCTTTCTCCTCTCCAATGTCTGCAACTTATGATCTCAGAAAACCAGCAAAAGTTTAAAGTGTCTCTGAAACAAATGAGTGAGGAAATGAATATGTCTTGTTTGTGATAAATTTGCTACACATATTTTCAAATCTATAGTTTGCCTGTCTAAAACCATTTCCAATGGCTCTTTTGCACTTAGGAGGAATAAAATCCACTTTCATTTCCCCTAATATTTCAAGTGCTAAGGTATGGGAAAAATCAGGTTACTTCTTGAAACAGTTTTGTCCCAATTAGGAGAAGATGAGGTTGGTGACATTGCATGGGTTTCACATGACATATCTGCTGAAACAATCTGTCTTCCATAAAATACTTCATGCCATTACTAAGGGTAGACCCTCTGCACCAGATCATGGTGAACATACCATATCTGTGGACTCTTCTCTATAGTCCAACAACAAGACAGTGTGAAAACAACTGATCATAATGGCCTTCAAGTCACAAGTATCCCCAAGAAACTGAGGGGGAAGCTGGTTTTATCAATACAGGCTTTCATGGTGAGATTTCTAAGCACTGCATTCTGACACAGTAGAAAAATCTGAAGCTATTTCAAATACTTTCAGAATACCTTTCCCTTACATCAGTCAGAAGGGCCAGCTATAAATATTCCTGCTGTATAAGCATGTTCCTTTCATCATATGCTAAGTGCTTTGATACGAGGCTAGTTGTTATTTCAGACCCTAAGCCAGGTTTGTTAAAATCTGCCCAAATATCACATACAGAACATGCAAAAGATGAAGGAGCCATGCTACAAATAGAGCAACTGCAGAGGCTACGGCCCTGCCTACATACACTCCAGTGTATTTTTACACAAAGCCTAGCACTGCATCATGCGGGTGCCAGCTATAGCTTGTACCGTGCTGCCAACAAAACAGGATCCAAAAGCAGATAACAGGAAAAATTCTAGGGCACTTTCTGTGTACTAAGAGGAACAGAATTTGTTGGGTTTTTAAGAATCACCATTGTAATGCTTTACACAGACACTGAAAGCATGCATGCAGACAGCACTACAAGCATCAGTCAGAAATTATTTCAAACTCATCCATCTGACTTACTTCTCCCCTCCTTTCTGAACCTTGAGAAACACTACCTGGCTGTTCTCCATGCCAGAACAAACCATGTTCTCTGTCACTTGGACTTATCACACTAAACTTTTAGATATTCACACAAGAAGACAGAAGACAAACCAAAAAATGCTACACAATCTTGTGGAAGAAAAACATCTGAATTGCTTGCAATTTAAAGCCTTGACTTTCTATTTCATTAAACAATAACCAGAGTTTATCTCAGAATAGAAAATTACAGCTTGAGCTGCACATCCACAGCTGAAACCAAGCTGTAGCCTTGTTCAATCATTTACTTTTGTAGGGGTTTGAAAGAGTCAACAGTTCTGTGATCCTGCAAACATTTTCACCCTTTATTTCCCTTTATTCTAGCTGAATGACAGGGCTCTGTAGTAACGTTCTGCTTGGCAGAGATACAGAAGAACTAGAAGTCTCTTCACGTGTCCCAATGAGTATGCAGTGGAATCACCTCAAGAGACACATGACAAACGCCTCCCAGTTTCCCTGTGGCTGCTGGTGCCACCCCTGAGCTCACAGTGACCCCGGGCTCCTCTGAGTGCCACCAGCGCAGCTGCAGTGCCAGCTGGCACCTGACAAAATGTAGGAACATGAAAACTAAAACGAGGGTTTGAGAGGAGCAGGCAGTGCTCACAAGGCAGCTGGTCTGAGGTTGGCTCCGAGCAAACTAAGGATCAGAGCATGGGGTCACGCTAGAGAAGACCATCCCAGCAGCAAGGTGCTTCAGATGCAAAGCTTTGAATTATAAATGATACAGCAGATCCATGGGAAAAAAAGAACACCCAGGCAAACTGCAGAGTTTTAACATTCTATGTGCAGATCTTTACTACATTATTTACGTGCATGTTCATTAATAGAAAGCAAATTACAATGTGTGCCAGAGATTATTAACCCTCTCAATAATGTAATTCCATAGCCTTTCAGATTCTGAAGTACCACATGCAGTACTACTCCTTAGGCTTCCTTGTTGCAGTACAAAATGGAGGGTAGTGAAGGGAAAGGAACATATAGCACTTTCACAGCAGCTTTTAGTGCTGTGGGTTACAGGCCAAAGGAACGGCTTTGGGGAAACAGGGAGGGGAATCCATCTCCTCTCCACAGCCTGCATCCCAAATAGTCTCTGAGGAACCTTGCCCTCACTCTTTCAGTGTACCACTTTGATCACATACATGGAACAGGCTGATACCTTCCTGACTGAAGCCCGGCAAACAACACCGTCTTTCAGGCCAGCCGAAAATAATGACCCCTCAAGTGAGTCATAGAGCATATTGCCATTTATTATCTAAGACAGTTGCTTTAATAGTGCTGCTACACTGGGAATTCAGTTAACTCACCCCACAGACTGGATTTCAACATTATTTAAGCTGCTGGATTTCCATCAAAGGCTTAAAAGACTTGGTGATTTTTCATTTATTTTTAGTTTTTAAAACCATACAAGAAATGTCACTTGACAAAATTTATAGCTAGCCCAATGGCAAGTCTGGTGTTGGTTTGTAAGATTCCTGACAAATCCTACTTCTTTAATAAAGTAAATTTAAAGAAAAAATAAGACATTGTAGAATAAGAACATTCCTATCAGAAATGACAAGGAACTTTCTCTTCTCCAGAGACCAGGCTTACCACGTTTTTATGTGTACTGAATAGTCTGAGTTTTTTAATTGGAAAGATATCAGACAAACTTTCTTGGTCCTTGTTTTTTCTGCTTTCCACCAATTTTTTCCTTCTGCTTTCTCACTGATTTTTGAAGACTGTGGCTGATAAATACTATCATTTTCAGCTAGTAGCTTAGTCCTAATCAGGTCATATCCCAGTTCCCTGCCAGGGGTTCTACCCAACAAGCAACACTGACCCAGCAGAGCCATCCTCCTCTCTTGGTTGCCATAGATACTCTTTGGTGACCTTCTGACACATTTACTTGGCTGGCAAACAGAAACTGTCACCACATCAAGTGCTGGTCCCTGTTCTTCTCATTGTTATTAATATAATTCTTTTTACTAGTGGCACCAAGATCATTGCATACATATTCACTCACTGAGATCACAGTACAGCTTCACAGCGAGGTCTGAAGTGCCCCTAACGTGCCTCCTGCAACTGCTTCAGCAACTGAAACCACTCACACTAACCCAAAACACACACCAAACCCTCTTAGAAGACATTGTGCCAGTGGAAGGCTCCAAACTAGAAATACAATTTCAAGACCAAACCCAATCACAAAGAGTTTTATTAACTTTGGGATTTATTACGGAAGTGCTTCAAATTTCTTTCTTAAATTATTCTTCCCAGCAGGGTAACTTTCTTTTACACTGCCTTCCTTTCCTTCTAAGGCATTTTAAGATCTTTATTTTAAGATCTTTATTTTTGCTATAATCTGAGGAACAAAAGAGGTCACTAATACCTTTATTTGGTTTGTATAGCTGGAGAACATCTGAATCCAAAAATGACAACAAAGAAGAAAAATTTCAAAAAATCCCACAAAAATTACACGAAGAAATCAAGGGTTTACTTTTCCTAAGAATATTCAAGTTGGAACAAAAGAAACTACAGAATATCAGAGTTTTCCATAGAATAAGTGATTCAATTTTCAATCATGGAAAAAGAACTATATTTATGAAGGCGTAATACATTACTTTTTCTTTGGTAAATTTAGCATAATTGGAAGAACCAGATGGCCACATATCTATGGAGTATTCATCTCTATCATCCTGATGTAGAAATATTAGAAAGGAAAAAATTCTACATGTCTTGAGAGTAGCCTGTGCAGACCACATAATAATAAATGAGATCATTATGTACAGCCTCCAAGCAAGTGGTCTTTTGACATTCATCAATTTATGTGTACTGTGGATGTCAAGTTATTATAATTTTTTTTGTGTTAAAAAAGGCTTGAAGCACTATCCTTCCAATTTAGCCCAAAGACAATACAATGATAAACTTCTACTCCCAATAAATAATCACTAGGACACTTCAGTTATCAGCATTTGAAAACACTGGTGTTATGAAACATTGGTTTACTATTTAAGTGCGTGTGAAGAATGAAAAGCACAACTCCAAATCTCAGTCTGAAAAAAGGAACGCACCCACCCAAGCATCACTGATGCACACAGCAAAAAAAGGACCCCAGCAAAAAGAAAACCTTAATGCCACTTTAACATTCCTCAGTAAAGAAAACTTCCTGGACAAGTTGTATTGGCAGCTCCACAGCATCCTTTCCGAGTTTCACTCATGCAAGTCGATGGCATTGAAAAGCACGTTTACAACCACTGCTCAGTATTAAACAGGTCTTTAAACTGCAGAAGAGAGGAAGGATGATGCAGTGCCAAGACTCCTTGGGTGGGACTTGGGAGGTCCAGCCTCAGCTCTCTGCCATGCTGCCCTTTGGGCCATGAGCCTATCTCAGGACTCGACTCTGCAATCTGAGCAATGGAGGCACCACACCTGCCTCATCTGAGGGGAGCACAGTCGGGACAGACACAGGGAAGCCTGAGAGAATTTAGGCTGGTTTTGACGTGCTGCATGCAGGCTCCCTGTGTGGTGGGTTCTGGAAGCATATCCTGCATTTCTGTGTTCTGCTTTCACCAAACAGATCAGTAAAACTGGAGGAATTGGGAGGAAGCGAGTATCTTTGACTTTGACAAGCACAATGAAATTCTGCCAACCTTTCCACTTGAAAAATTACTGATTTAGACACACTCCAAAAATAATAGCAGTTCTGTTCTAACTTATGGCTATAGCTATGGTAACATTTTCAGTACTGCCATGTTTCTGAAATACAATCAATGATTATTAAAAAGTTTTCTTAGAATAGCTTTGAGGTGAAATCTAATGTTCTGTTTTCACAGACTGCAAACAAATGTGATCAGTGCTGACATGAAAAGCATTTGAACTGTGCAAACACTGTTTTCTCCTATAAGCAGTAACAGAAAAGCACCATCCAGGACTTGGTCTAGCTGATTTCAAACTATTTCAAACACTGTCTCTACGCATTGTGTTAAAAATGATTTAGTGGGGTTTTTTTTATAACACAGAACTGAAAAACATGATGCCAACTGAAGAACCATTCGGAACACAGGCTCTGGTTTCAAACTATGCTCATGTCAGGGAGGATCATGAGCAGATATTCTAATAGTAGTTTTCTTTCCCCCCCACCAAAAAAAACTTTAGCATAGCATGTCCTACAATGACACATCCCTCAAAGGATTTCCCTCCTGCTTGCCCACAAACTGTCCAGCCCCCACAAAGCTGAACGGATTGCATGTCAGCCCAACTAATTAATTCAAGCTTACAAATAGCTACCCAATCATTGAAGGCTATATACCTACACAGTCTTTTCCCACACATATCTTACTTGTGTTTTTTTATGTTTACACAGCCTAATATATTAATCAGTATGAAAAGAAGAAGGCAAAATGAACTGTATGATTTAAGCCTGGTTTAAGATCATATTACTTGCCTCAAGAGTGAAAAGTGTACTCTTTATGTGTATGAAGATCAAACCCTGTGGGTTGGCCTAACCCAAAATATTGGTAGGTTTGACTTCAGCAGTTACAGTCCCCAAGGAGGAAAATACATTTATAGATATAGTCTCAAACACCAAATAGTTCTTCAATCAGTAGAGGTCTCATTCTAGAAGAGACTGAATATGCATTGAACTCTTTAAGCTCTGATTAATTCTCCCAAGAAAACTTCTTGACCAGACCTTAAACACAGGAACAGTCTGATGATGATTTCAAACATGGTGGGTTTACTCTGCTCTCCTCCTTTTTTTTCCCTTTTTTTTTTTTTTTTTTCTTCACAGTTCACATACATTTGCTCACTTCACTGACTTGAGGCTTACAGCAAGAAAACACAGCCATGAAACCCAGTTGTCTTTAATTGCTAGTAACATCACAATTACAGCCAGGAAAAAAACACTGCTGAAAACTCAATACATTTTTATTTACACATATGTGACTACAAACAACTTCTTTGACACCAGCTATGCCATGCATTCTGTACCCACCACTGCAGCTTCAACCATGAACTTATCTCTGCTTAACCCTTTCAAACACAAGTAAGTTGTTATACTAACAAATAAAACAAAACCAAAACCTAGAAATCAACGTCCTTGTGGTTTTCCTAACCAAACTACAGCATCTTTCTTCTCAAGGGGAAACCTCAGTATTTGTGTACCTGTGAATTGGTTTTGGTGCTTCTGTAGCTAATGCAAACATTTCCCCATGCACATCACCCAAGCTGTGGCAGACCAGGTGTGCCCATGGCCAGGGACAGTGTAGGGAGCATCCTCCCGACAAGCCCAGACACCCTCTACACAAACCACGTGCAGCTCAGTTAACTAAGAGAGGCCTTTGGCACACATTTGGAGAAACCTCTGAACTCCTATCTTTGTGACACAGCATGTGAAATGCTGTACCACATGCACTCTGTAAACTTGATACCAAAGCTGGCTGGAAAATATCCACCAGCACCACCCTTAGCTCCACGTTCCCACGGTCAGCAATCTCTCCTAGCTGAAGCCACTTGCCCCTTCTCAGCAACATGTGACAACTCACCCAAACTATCAGCCCTTAAGGAGAAGGATCAGCATCAGCAAGCCAGGAGTGAGTTTTGGGGTTTTTGCAGAGGTGTTGGGGCCTTTTTGCTTGTTTAGTTTGGTTTTGGAGGACGGGGCAAGGGGTGGTGTTGAGCCAGTTCTATATTATGATGATAAAGCAACAGCAGCAATGGTGGTGAGGCCAGTGCAAAACGGTGTTGTCAGCTTTGGTGCTTCCCTTCTAGGAGGATGAGAGTATCTTAACTGAATGTCCAAAACATTAAATCTACTTTCAGTAACGGACAGAAAATGATACTTAACCAGAAGTAAGGCCTTCTTAACCAGAATAAGGCCTAAGTAACAGCTCTGTATCTCAGTCAGGCCCAGCACAAGCAGCAACAACTCACAGTGCATGTAGCATGTACTATCAGTACTTTGCAGACCTGGAGAGTTGAGGTGTCACTCCCACCCTCTCCCTCAGCAAATGGTCAGTTTGTCAACAGAGAAAAATTCTGCTAGGAAATGAAGAGATTAGCAACTCATTTCCATCTAATCACTGGGCAATAATAATAAAAAGGGGTCCACTTTAAAGCAGCTTACTTATACAAGCAAAAACTGGGGTAACACACATCATTTCAGAGGTGTAACAGAAAAAGGAGATTTGTCCTTTAGCTATAATCAATGAAGACCAAACAGAGTCTTGCAGTTCTACACGGAAAGGTCTCAACCACTGGGGAGGAGGTCTTCAGTCAGTGCCACCCATTTCAGTGACAGATGAATTAGGCTGACAGAGTGCCCATTTCTCGTATAAAGGATAAATATAAACAGTCACATAGAGCAGATGGACAGTCAGACAGCTATTAAAAGCTCCACAGATAACCCTCTGGCACTATCACCCACATAAAACAGATACTGAAGAAATTTCATACACAATAGCTCTTGAGCTCAGATATTCTAACACAGCTAAGATCCAAAGAATATGCTTTTTAAGTTACACAGATGATTGTCCATTTATTTCGTAAGAGAAAGCCAGGCACATTTAACAACACACTTCTTGAACCATTAACAAAGCGGAATTCACTTTTTTGCTTCTCATTTTTAGTACACACACAGAGAAGGAATTAATAACTATTACTAACCAGAGCAATACTGGAGCTTGTCAAATAAAGGTCCATTTATTTTCAAAGTATTGCTCTTGCTAAAATTTACCAAAAAATATTGTATCTTCTGATTGTTTCTCACAACAATCACTGTAGCAGCACAAAGCTGGGCAGAGGCAGCTGAACTGACACAAGTTGCAATCTCTGGCACTGTGTGCTTTTTAGCATGGCATTTTGAACTAGCAATGGAAAAGAAACCATTTTTAAGCACATTTCACTGAGGAGCTCCCAAGGAAAAGGTTGTAATCGCAGACTTTTACAGATGTTCTAACCTGCAATGCTTCACTCCCACTGTTGTTCTAAATACTGAGTACACACCCTCCACTCCACACACGCTCACACACAGACACACGTGCACGCTCACATGCACTCAGTATCACACCATGTACTTCACTTCTAATAGTAAACCTGACAGAAAGGAATTTTATTTTTACACTTTCACACCTCCCACTCCTAATTAATGTCAGTCAGCATCTTCTGCATACTACAGAAGTACACACTGCAAATACACATGGCCTTATCTGTGCTTTGTGCAGGGCAGGGGCAAAAATTTCCAGTCTTGCTAGAAATTGAGTAGGCTCTATGTGACGGATTCACACGGGAAGGATCTGGAGATGCACAACCCTCTTTAATGACCCTCCTGAGGGGTTAATTAAAATGCTCTGACTTTTGCGGGGACATTTCTGTTGGTTGGTTTGTGCTTTTCACCCCACAGCTACGAATTGGAAGCAATTCTCTAGTTCAGAAGAGTTGTTGCAGACTTCCCGAGGTGCAAGAGGACTCAGGAACTTGCCAGTACATCCTGACAGCTGCCAGGAACAGTGGCAGCAGTGGGAGGGACAGCGAAGGAATTTTGCCAGTGACTTCAGTAGAGCCAGTCCACACTGTTTGGATATCCATGGAACAGAGCCAGACAATTAAAAGCACTGGTACTTACAGGGTAAGCACCTCTACTTGCACTCCCCAGCTGTCCCAATAACCACTGCAGCAGCAGAACTGAAAATCTTGCTCCCCAAACCCAAAGCAGACAAACTTGGTTTCCCAGCACACACACCACTCACTTCTTTTTATAGACTGCTTTTCTCTCGAATGCAAAAGTAAATCCAGCTCAGATGATTTCCCTGTCTTAACTTTTGTACAAGAGGAAGACAGAAAGCTAAAAAAAGAAAATTAGACACTTCATGAAATCCGTGATTAAGACACAGAAACTATCAAGACAGATGGGCTGAAACATTCAGGGAGCTTCAGTTCAACAACCCGTGTTTTTCAGAGATCTACAGTATGCTATTGTCTTCTCCGTTTAGAAATTTTAAATCCCAAATTTCATTGCAGTAATTTAACACCATTTCTAAACTTGGAGTACACTTATTGGAGTACACTTGGAGTATTGGAATACTTGGAGTACACTTATTGGGTAGTCCAAAATAAACCCCAATATTTACTCAACTAGCGCATGGCCCTAGCACCTAACTACACGGGTTTTCCCCCCTCTTCCCTTCTTGTTTTTGGGTGCAGGCAATGGTTACAGCTGCTGGCTTGTGAGCTTGCTGGGGAGGCAGCGCAGGGTGAGTGCAGGTTTGGGGAAAGTAAGAAGCAGCACCCAGCTGCAGCTCCCTGTGCTCTGCTGCAGGCTTTGCTGCCGTGTGTGGCCCGCGGGAGGAGCTGCTCTCGCTGTCCTTAGCGGGCTATTGCCATGCACACAGAGATACCAGGCCAGCCACGCATGGAACTCCCTCCCACAAACGTTTGTCTCCCAAGGGCGAGAAGCAGGAGCCAATACTACACACTCTGAAATGAGGAGCCAAATGCTTCTAGCAAGGGTGATCTGCCCCTCCACAAGCTCCTTGCTCACAGCAAGGACTCAGGCTGGTTCATCCTGCCACTGGATCTCATCTTCCCTCAGAAATTAAGTCCTCTTTTCTGTGCAGTGAGCAAAGCAGTCACTCACCCAGAAAAAAAAAAAAAAAATAGGGGGCAGGGAGAAGAAGAGGGGAAAAAATAAAAAAGGAAATCTGTGACTCTGTGCTTGGCAAAAGCCAGCGATCAGCAACAACTGCCGAAAGCTGAGTCACTTTTTTCCCTTCCACCTGGCGAGTGGCTGCCCCGATCCATTCAGCAGAAAGCCTCTTTTCACCGAAACTGGCAGAAATCTGGAGTAATTCCCTCCATTTCAATGGAGCTGCTCAGGATTTATGGCAGCGTGACACAACAAGCAGAATCCTGTGCGCTGAGAGCTACAAGCCCAGGTTTTTCTGCAGGAGACAGCGCTGCTTTGCTCTTCAGGCTGACATGCCAACCATGCAACAGCACTGATGCCACGGCTTGTTCTATTTTTCCTGATGCTGTCATCTCCAGCAGATGCTCTACAAGCAGGACCTTTGGAGAAATCACCCTATTTCACACACTGCAGGAGAATTTTGACGACCAGAACATTTATTAGCTTGAATTAATTATTTTTTCAGATTTAAATTTTTCCCCCAGAATTCATTTAATGCTTTAATTTGGTTTAGCAAAGATTTATAAAATTATTATTTTTAACATCTCACTGGGCTGTGTGAAACAGAGTTCAGAAGACAGCAGAAATATCTTCTGTGCAGATGATGTGTGAATAAGTAAGGGATGAGATCAAGATTTAAGGAATACCAATCAGCTTTACCAGACAATAATCTACTCTATTTATGTTCTCAGCTTAAGAAAAAGCATTTCTAGTGGATTTATGCATGCACTGGAGGGTTTCTATAAGCAGGGAAAGACCCTGAAAAAAACCTACGTAATACTCCCCACCAGCATGCAATGCAGTGGCAAGAAGAATAAAAAATGGCAAATGAACACAACCCCCAACCTTTGAAACAGGGCTAGTCCAACAGAGGAGAGCTTCAGCTTTACAGTAAACACATCACCTATGTAAAAAAAAATGCATTCACACATATACCAAGGCACTGACAGGGTTTTTCTAAACAAATGCAATGAGTCTTGTCTGCCCTGGCTAAGTACATTTACAACATTCAAGCACGGGATGTAGCTGCCTGGAAACAGCAGTGTTCATGTCGTCCTTTCAATATGGGGAACACAGTGTGCTATACAAATATTAATTTAGCCTGAACAACCAGTGAGGTATGCAAATATTACTCCCAGCTTCAACTGGGATTGATTTGAGCACAGAGGAGCAGCAAGGGGGATTTTTAGCAGTGCTTCAAGAAGCCAGCTCACAGTCAGGGAGAGCTGGAATCTTGCAGGTCTGCAAGTTCTTTCAGTAGCCCTGCCCCAACCAACTTCCTAGACCTGTCTGTTCTCTTCAGGCGACCCAGATGAGCAAACATTTTCTGTGCCCTGACTGGTTATGCTGCCAAATTCAACAAGGCAGTTGTGCAGAAATGGGTGCACTGTGCAGCACCTCCCAGGTCCTGGTTTTGACATGGTTCAAGAAAAGCCACCACAGCCACTTAACCAGGCAAGAGGAACTGCAAGAGACCCCTGCTGGGTACCACTACTGCCCAAAAAGCACTGATGGTGTAAAAGCAGAGAAAAGCAGCAGGAGCTTCAGCAGCTGACACTGGCTTCTTGTTTACTGGGTAAGTTACAGAACCCCTGGGGCTCAACTGATGAGGACTGGGCCAGAGCAGAAGTCTAGCAGGTCTCGCTGTGTATTTTGCCTTTTTTAAAGTTCCACCTCTAATCCAAAGGGAGGAAAGAAACATTTGTGAAGTCAAGCAGACAAGAAAAGGAGAGCTGAAACAATGCAGATCTATGTGACCTGGAAAGAATGATCTCTTGCACCATTTTTTTCTACCGCTCCACAGAACAGCAGTAGAAGAAAGTGAAAGGCAGAGAATTGGGTATCTCAAGGACAGGGCATATAGAATTGCAGCTGAACACAACACCTTTAGCTCTAGGAAAACAATTCTCACAGCAACCATGACACTGAAGACTATTCAACCCCCTTCCTCAAGAGTCTTGGTTTTAGCTTTTTACAACTCTGGCAAGTAAGTGAATTAATATTTTAATTGAAAATGCTTAATATAAACATAAAGTATGTTTTAAAATATTTTATTTAAAATCCTGTGATATCTGCCTCAGACTAATCTTTTGAGGGCAAGTTTCAGGGAAAAAATCAGCCATTTTGGAGGGAGCAGGCAAATATCTATCACTGACTGTTAAATTTACTTCTGCGGCTGCTGCTGCTGTTGTTGTTGCTAATTTACTGAGATATAAAAATGGCTTCAGGCTCTGGAGAAAGTCTGAAAATTTGGCAGAAGTATTATGCTGATCAGCGATGTGTTCTTAGCTGTCTCTGTGAAAAAATCACCTATATTTGGTTAATTTTTAATCCTGGAGGCAGGAGGCCAGCAGCTGAATCTTCAGACCTTTCAGCAATGTAAACGTCACACCCCAGGCTTTGACACAGCTCCACGTGGGCCACAGCATCTATGGAGGGGTCTCTGTGCATAGGGTTCACTGCAGAAGAAAAGACTGAGCTCTAAGTAGTTTTGGGATTTCTGAAGTCAAGAAACCACAGTTAGTAAAGAAAGACACTGTACTTCAATGTACTATTCTTTACCTGCATATGTACAGAAACAAAGCAGAGATGCAGAAAAGCGACGAAACAGTTGGAGTTTCTAGTTTGACTTTTTTTTTTTTAAGGAAGTAAATCCATACAAATAGCAAAGTGCAAGCACTTAAAATATCCCCATCACAGAACTTACCAGGGGTAAATATTTTCTGGTAACCCAGCGTGCCAGCATAGAAGATTCATGGTCTGCTGTTCCCTAAAGCATCCTTCTCTTTCAGGAGCAGCACTCAGAGAGGGTGACACAGTGCCAAGTTGCTCTCCCTGTATTCCAAGGCACCTCCACTCAAATGCCCCCAAATCCCATTTCTTCCTTGTCAGAAATCTTTGTTAACAAATTTCCCTTTTCGTTTATTTTGTGAACTGTGCTTGTCTTTTTTTGTTTGTAAACAAAGAAACAAACAAAAAGCCAGAATGTAGCAAGGCTCTGCCAGAACTCAATTAATAAATAACGAGCATCGAGTGTTTTTGATCATTTCCTTCTGTCTGAGCCTCACAAACTGACAGTAAAACAGCATATGACCCTTTATAGAACAATTTTGCTATCAGATTACATCCTCACTGGAAATTAAGAACACAAATTTGACATTTTCAATGGGAACGGCCCATCCAATTTGGTTCAGTGTTATGCACTGGGAAGTCCAAAACCAGCTGCAAGCCAGCACAGCAGGATTTGCAAAGCATCCATGTAGTCACACAGCAAACCCCAGCACAGCCTGCACTAACTCTGTCAATCACTGTGCATTATACAGGTGTGACTAACACAATTTTGTTGGGCTTTTTGCAAGACATAACTTGAGCTTAAGTTCAAACAATTCCTCAGGATGTATGAATCCACAGGCATGGGAAAAGCAGGAAAGGAGAGGAGTAAAGACATCCTATCCTGTTGCTACATCTGGAAGCATAGGGATACAAGAAGTTACTTTCATATTTAAAACTGGAAAATGGGAAAAACAGGAGTAAGAGGCATTTAAGGAAGGAAAAGAGGCTGAGACCTGTGAAAAACTGTGTTCAGTCATTGGGAAAAAAATAAAAAAAGGATGGCTAGAGAACACATTTTGCCACACAGACAGTGTAAGGGAATAGAGAAACACACAAACAGAGACAACTACATGAGCAGTTTCCAGCATTGTGTTTAAAAATAGTGGCCAGGAAGACAGATTCTCATTCCATCTTTGTTGGCATAACTTTACTTGACAGGAATATGCTAAATTTGTACCAGCCATAGATCTGCATCCTTCATTTATAAAGAGACAAACCCAGTATTAATAACACCTTTCTGTGTCCTGGTGTTTATGAGCACACCATCTGTTTGCATTTGGAAACTGCCCACCATACGTGCTAAATTGTCAAAGATACATGAAAAGATACATGAAGTGGGCAAAAAGTTATGATTTCCATGACTTCAGCCCTAATTTGACTAACACCAGCACCAAGTGATCTCCATCCAAAGCATAAACATACTCCTTATAAACTGCTTAAATGCCAGTACTCTAAAGGCGTGACTGTTCATGTGTTGTAATCTCTCTAATGAATAAAATTCAGCTGCAAAGAAAAGTAATGTTTGTTGATACATCACCGAAAGGAAGCAAATAATGGCTCACAATACTAAGAAACCTGATGAAAATGGAAGGGAAATTACTCTTTGAATAATTTTGCATGACCCATAAGTTTTAGTGGGCTACAGGGAATACAAACTCAATTGTTCCATTTTTCTCTCTTGCAGATACTTTCATTTTTATATGTATACATATATACTTTTTAAATGCACATTTACTCTCTTTTTCAAACTGTTTGAACTGCTTTGGGTGCAAAGGAAAGGCTGAATTTGAACTCTTGGATGAATCACATGCACAAACTTTCTCAAAAAAAGCACATGGATAATAAAATAAACAAAACAAAACAAAAAAGAGGATAATTTTCCTTCCCTGTCTCTTTAAGATACTGCTGCTTTTCAGCCACACAGTGAATACTTCATTCAAATAACAGAACATGGATTTCTCTCAGTAACTGCAGCTATAATTGTAGCAACTGCTTATAAGGCTTCCATCCTATTAGTGTTACAATTGTCCAAAGCAGAACACTCAACTAAATTGCCCTCATTTCTTACAAACATCTCTTTTTTTTTTTTAAACAGAAAAAAACCCCAAACGCCTTCAGAATGTTACCTCTTTCTTCTGTTACCTTCTTTTGCTTCTTTGGCACCAAGAGCATGAAAAAAACAATACTGCTTTCCCTGCCTTCAATGTTTGGCAGCCTTTTCTTAAACAAAAACACTCTGATTCAGTGGAAGCTCTGCCCACTATTACAGATAACATGCCTTTTCCAAAAGTGAGTCTCTTAAGGACAGTGTGGGGTAGCTTTATTTGCAGTCATTCACCAACTAGTATCCCATTTAGGATCTAGTAAGAATTGGCTCTTAGCATCTTCCTCTGCTGTATATGGCATTTGCATGCATATTATGCAAAATAGTGATGAAAATAAATGGCCTGGGTTGTTGTGTTTACTCATACACAGAGTACATGTCTCTCATGTATTCTCACTATGATGAAAAGGCACAGGCATGAAGAGTCCATCTCTGCATGGAAATAGCATGTTGGGCAGAGTAGAGGCAGTAAGAAACCCAACTTTACTGACTCTTACACTGATAAGATGAAAAAACTCCTGCATAGTTGAAACGCTAGACAAATTGTATCACTTAAAGCAGTTACAGCTCCTAGGTTTCAGTACGCTTCACTGGAAAGCAATTTTTTAATAGCATTATTAAGGTATCACACCATGATTTATTCTTACTTGGTTTTCAACTTAAAGTGTTTTTGCCTGCTGCATTTCCTTTTTTGGCTTTAAGAAAGGGTGGCCCAATAATAATTAAATTAAAAAAACCAAACCCGGCACAAAATATAACTGCTTTGATTTACAGGGTCAGAGGAAGAGCTTTGAACTGTCCAATAAATCCAAACACTATTTCCAGTCTTCCTTCTCATTCACTCACTATTCTGCGTATTTGCCTTTTTACCCTTGAATAATTTATGGATAAGCCAAGTATATCCCATTTATTTGCTCATTACGTAATCCATTCCTGCTGTATTATCATTCCATACTTCAATAACTGTGCATGTTCTTGTTACCCCATCACAATAAACCATCAGAAGGAGGAAACAGACTTCAGTGTGTGGGTCTCTCATTTTGGCAGATTTAAGAAAGACAAGAAAAAGGGAAGAGGGGGAAAAAGAGTGGAGGAAAACAGGAGGGAAAGAGAAGAGCAGGGCTTAGCCTTTCACATGGGAAGGTACACCAGAGGACAACCACAGTGCATCTCAGCAAAGCTCCAGAGATCCAGGTCTGCAACAAGCCAAGTGCTGAGCACTGGTGTGGGGTGCTGAGCACTGGTGCGGGGTGCTGAGCACCAGCTGCTCCCACTGCAGCAAAGCAGGGCACTGCCTCGCTCAGGACTGAGCTTCTGCGTCACAGGCCATCGCACTCGCTGCCACCCCCAGCACAAGACCTGCACCAGCTGTCTTCCACAGGGGCTGCCAAGCCCCTTGGTCACACCATTGCATGCAGACCCTCGCCTACAGCATGTGACAGGGAGGTGACCACAGAGACACTGTGGCAAACGTCATGATGTCAGCTCTTTGACCCCGACACAAAGGTCAAACACAGCAGCAATACAGAAGACATTGTTTTAGTGATACAATGCTAAGAAAGTCTAGGAAAAGTATAAACTTAACCACCAAATTAATGAAACTAAACTCAAGTAATCTCCCCGCTCAAAAAACTCTGAAGGAGCACCAACTACCTTCAGTCGCTTAAATGAACAAAGTTCTCTATGGTGTTACTTCTCAATTCTTGTAAAATACTCCTGGAAGTTTTTTGAGCATTATGGGAACACCTGAGTGCATGTGTTAAAATGCACATTTAACAAGCCTGGTTCTTCTCTCACTGAAATCAGCTGCCCTTAATTTGAACAGCAGGAGACCTGGGTCTTTTCCACTGCCATGTTCCTTATCAGAGCTCTATAAATGTCACATCTTTATTTTATTAGTGAAAGACATATTTTATAGATTAACAATAAAAGCATTCTTGTATGAGAGTTTTCTAGCCCCTGTTGAGACTCTGAATTCTTGAAGGTCAAATAAAGCAGTCCATAGGAAGGGGGAAGAAGAAAATGCTCTGCAATGTCCTTTTAAAGATCCTCCACAGCAAAGAGAGAATAAATAGCTGATTTGCTACATGGCTTTGAGGGCAACCACAAATGCTAAGACCACAGGTAAATGAACCTGGTCATGAAAGGAGCAGCAGCTCGTCCAGTACCATATCTACATTAGTTAACTTTCTTTGTGATTCAAGTCCAAGACTTTGCATTGTTCTATTTCCGCCTATTCCTCTGCTCTGGATTCCCTTTGTGACACTTTTATCAATGGAAAATCGAGGGAGGGATTTCCAGCTGGGAGCCCAACAAAAAAACAGGAGGTTCAGTCTGGTTTTCTCACTTGCTCTGCAAGAACCATTTCAGCACTAGTAATAAAAGCAAAACTACACAAAGAAAAAAAAAATTTAAAAAGACATGACCTGAAATTATTTTAGCATCATAAATACTTCACCGCTCTTTATTCTGCAGTATGGTTAGTGTCACACATTGGCACAATAATTTGCTAGCTTAAACAGAGCTCCTTGCAAATAACGAATTTATATTAAGGGCCGCTGTCAGCTGGAATTCCAGGGGAATGCAAAGGAAAAGATAGCAGTGCCATTGGTCAGACCTACTCTTTGTTATGCCCTTGCAATTTTGACAGATTTATAGCTGCAGTGTCACAATATCAAAAAGTCTCACTGTGTCCTCCGTGAGTGGTGAGGAAAATACACACAAACAACAAAGGGAGGCAAGCAGCACAGTGGGAGCCACGCAACATTGGATTGTGCACAGGGACATCCCCATGGCCACACCTGCAGGTGCCATTGCAGCAGCGTGGCACTGCCACAACCGCAGCCAGGAGGGTGCTTAGTTTAGTTGTAACCTGAGGAGGTGGCTTTGAAAATGTTATCATTTGTACTAAGAGGATTTTCAAGGTAATTTTCAGGGGATAGATTTGGTTTCATTTTAAGACCAGAAAAGACCAATAATCATACTTTAAAACATTATGGTACAGATGTACCATAATGGTAGAGACCATTCATCTTGGGAGGCACTTGGTACAGTAACAACAGAGTAACAACTCCCATGCATTTACGTGAGCACCATTGAACACAGACAACACGCTCCTTGAAGTCCAGAGCTATTTTCATTCACCACCAAGGAGCCTCAGCCACCACCACCTTCTCAAATAAAAGAAATGTATCAAAGCTTTCAACAGTCAATTATCCAACCACTGCAGACTCTGCTAGCGTCCTAAAGACAAGTAAAATCTCTTCCTCTTTTTCACACGTGTAGCCTGTAAGGGCCCTGCTGAGAGAAGTACCTTTGTTCTTTCTATAAGAAATCGAGGAAGTTATCATCACCTCAGTTGCACAAGCTTGTCAAAGCTGCAACAAGACAAGA
>VYZP01035280.1:0-13298 GCA_013400635.1 Hypocryptadius cinnamomeus | reverse complement strand
GCAGGCTTGATTTTATGAAGCCTTTCTCTATAATTTCTCTACCTTACTGCAACACCTCATTACTCTGAAAGGGAAGAATTTCTTCCTATTACCTAATCTGGCCCTGCCCTCTGTCAGTTTAAAGCCATTTTCCCGTGTCCTGTTGCTCCATGCCTGTTTGAAAAGTCCCTCCCCAGCTCCCTTTAGGTACTAAAGGCACTCTGAGGTCTCCCCAAAGCCTTCTCTGCTCCAGGCTGAGCAACCCAGACTCTCAGCCTGTCTGCATAGCAAAGGCCAGCCCTGGTCATCTTTGTGGTCTCCTCTGGACCCTCTCCAGCAGATCTGCATCCTTCTGATATTGGGGGTCCAGAGGTGGGTGCAGCACTGCAGAGGGGTCTCAGCAGGGCAGAGGGGCAGAATCACTTCCCTTGGTCTGCTGCTGGTGCTGCTGCTTTTGATGCAGCCCAGGACACAGCTGGATTTTGAGGCTGTCATGGTGAGCATCTCATCAATCAGTGCCCCCAGGTCCTTCCCCTCAGGGCTGCCCTGGATCCACTCTCTCCCCAGCCTGGATTTGTTACAGCAATCTTTAAAGCATTTAGATTTAGGTTGTTAAACTTTTGTGTTGAGAGGATGGAAAGCTGTGATGGAAGAGGAGCTTTTCTGCAGGTATCTTTCCAAAAGAAAAGCTCATCCCTGGCTCTCCTACAAGTTTTAACTTCATCACCTCTCATGACAAATGAGGCCAAAGGATGCAATGAATTTCCTTCCTTCTCTGTTCTTACTGGCTTCCTTCCCAGAATTTGGTGTTGCTCTAACTTTAATTTGCCTCTTACTCTCTTCAACAGCTCGTTTGTGCTTTTAATATTCTGCTTTTAATATTTACACCATTTGCTGGTGTGAATTAAAAGCCCATTTGCAGCTGCTGCTGTATTAAATGGGTTTATAGTGCCAGTGCCTTCTGTGTGAGCTGCTCTGCTGCTCTCAGCAGTGTAACACACAGGAGGCTGTGATCACCTGGGGCTTGTGCACCCTGCCAGGGGTCAGGGGAAGGCTGGAGTGGTGAAGGCTCACTTCTGGCAGGTCCACAGCATTTAGAAATTATGGCTTTAATAAGGCTGGTGAGACAGAAGGGAAATACTGCTGCAGGACAGTCCAGGAGCTGACAGGTCCCAGCAGTGGCAGCAGGAAAGGGCTGGTGGGGCTGAGTGCTGTGAATGAGACAGAATCCCTGCTCACACAGAGGTGAACACCCCACAGAGAGGAGCCTGTGCCTGCTCTGTGCTGCAGACATTGCCTGTTTCACCCAGGCTTTTGCTGTCACTGCTCAGTGTCTTTTGCTTTTTTGGCTTGTGAGCACCATGATGCTCAATTCTGTTACAGTTGAGATGGAGAAAACACACAGCAACACACTCCATTTTCAGAAGGCTTCAAACTTGGTTTTATTACAGCATGCATGATTTTTATACATTCTTACAAAGCTCATAAGTTTACACTTTACTCATTGGTCACCAGAGACAAACAAAGTGCTCATTGGAATAGGCAGTTGCAGGTTTCTCTTATTTATCCTTCTTTCTTTCTTGGTTTCTGTGTCAACGACCTTGGTAAGAAATTCTTGCAGGGGTAAACATGGATCCTCCACATCCTCCACACAATTCTAGTACTTCACAGGGACAGCCAGAGACCTGAGGGGTTTGAAACCACCAGTAATTAAGGAAGTGTGGGAAAACAAACAGGAGATGGAACAGGGAGCACAGCAGATCAGGATATTCCAGCCTTGGTCAGGTACAGGCTGTGAGATGAGTGACCACAGATATGAGACTGAGGGAGCACAGCACATGCAGACACCAGAGGTTTTGAAACTCTAGTTTTGTAAGGCTGCCAAGGAGCACAAACAACAGGCTGGTTCTGTAATTAGTGGATGTTACAGATGACTAATGAGATGGTTGGCTCTCACAATCAAGGGGTGAATGTTATATGTATGTTAAGAGAAGTTGTGTAGATGTACAGTTATGTCACTGTGATATGGCATCCCCCTTGCATTGTTATCATGGGATGGCCTTGGTACTCAGGGCATTTGGGAGGGTTGGCTCGTTACTGTGGCAACACCTGACCTCCAACCAAGGTGTAAGAAAGTGATCTTCACCCCTGGACAGCAAGGAAGGAGTCACTGACAAGACTTTAGGAGGAGCTAGAAGTATAAAAGGCAGAGCATCTACTTGGAGCACGTGGCTGGTAGTCACGGGAGCTCCCAGCACTGTAATTTCTCCTCATTTAGTCCTTTTGTTGCAGTTTTATTAAAGTTTAATAAAATTTTAAAAAGTGAGCAGTCATTTCTCGCAGTGGATGCGACTGCTTAGAGCTGTAACAGCATAAAACTGCACCATGAAAACAATACTGGGACTTCAGTGACTTCAGCACCCTGTACCTCTATGCTCTGGCTTCAACAAACAGCTTCAACTCTGCTCAGCTTTGGCTTTTTTGCTTGGATTACTTTTAGCCCCTCTGCCTTTCTCTGGAGTCCTGTCTCTCAGTTGCCCAACAAAGAAGGGCTTTCCTGGTTGTTGTGTTACTGGTACACATTTAATGAGTTTAATTGAGCAGATTGGGGGAGGAAATGCACACAGGAGTGGAGGGCAGGGAAAGTCCAGGGAGGAATAAAAGAGAAAAAGGCTGAAGTGCATTTTATGAACTTATAAGGAAATTCGATGGTGTGAATTACTTGATTAAAATTAAGCACGACACAAAACCTTTATAATCTTAAAGAATTATTATTTTTCTCCTCCTTTTTTTTTAAATTAACTATTTTGTACCCCAGCTGATCAAGGAGCTGTCTTTTTTTCTTAAACAGAAATATTGCAGAATGAATTGATTTCCTATTTGCTTATGTTCAGCTTTAATGAAATGTGCAATTGGACACTTCCAGGGCACAATATTGCAGGTTAATCTGAAGGTGGACATCCCTGTGTGCATTTTTTTTATTGTATCTCACACCAGAGCTTACCAAAGGGAGAGCCCAAAATAGTGCAGCACCTTCTGTCAGCTTTGACCCTCTGCACCAAAGACTTGAGGGCCTGAAGAAACCTTGTGCATGAGTTAGAGGGACTTTTGGCAACACAGGTTAAATGCACATTGTATTTCATGTAAGTGAGCAAGGCTGAAGGACGAGAAAGGGAACCTCTCAATGCCCAGGCACGTGGGAGAAGCTTCTGTTGTGCTGTGGGGTGAGCCTGGGAGGTGGGGCAGCCTCTTCTGCAAAGGTCAGCAGCAGGCATCTGCTTCAGACAATGGAGTGAAGTGCTGCTGCTGCTGCCTTTTGGAGGGTGTGAGCAAGAAATAGGACCTGGAGTCATATAGTGCAATAACAGCTGACAACTAAAGAAAAACAAAACTAAAATTAGGAGGACTTTTCCCAGCTGGATTTTACCCTGGTTTGAGCAGAGTGGTATTTCAGAAATACCCAAGAGACACAATTCTGACTTTTTGCACTCTTAGTTGAAAGAAGACTCATTTGGAAATTGAGTATTGCTCATAATGCTTATGATTTTGATATGTTGGTTTACAGAAGGGAGGCATATATTAAAAATAATTAAGTAGCACTGGCATTTCAATGCTGCTCAATTACAGCACTCGTCTCTTGAGGGTGACAATTATTAGACTGCAGGTGTGACCAGAACCCACATTTCTCTGGAGATGACTTCTTTGGCCATGTTTGAAAAACTGTCATAAACCTTGCTGCCTTTGTCTTCCATTTTTTAGCTCTTGATTTTATGGGAAGGAGGAGGATAAGGGAGAACGTGGGGAGGAACACAACAAAGGGAAGAAAATAAATGAGAAGAGTGATGTTTGCTATTCAGGAAGGTAAAGAAGAAAGAAGGCCATTCCTGGCAGTGCCCCAGGAAAGTGCCACTCAGCCCTGACTGATTCTCCTGGGGAGAGTTGCTTCCCTTTTAGAGTAGTCCCAGAAGACTACTTTGAGAACTTGCATTTACAAGTGATTTCAAGGATGTTCCTTTATCAGGTCTACACATCAGGAACTATATAAATTAAGGCTCTCATTAGAGCCCATGAGCAGCTACAGTTTGCCTCTTAAGCCTCACCTGAGAACATCCCTATTTAAATGTAAATGCAGCCTTCCCACGGGGCCACAGGGATTTCTCCCACCTAAAGCACAGAAAGGAAGGGGGCAAGGGAAAGGATCAGATCTGAATGATGAGGATTTCTTTCTCTCCAGGTAAAATTTATTACTTCTGTACTTTTATGCCCTGCAAGTCAATCAAACATAACCCCAAACCATTGTGTTCTAACATACCAGTCAAGTAAAACTAATTTTCAGAAAAATTCTTTTTCAGTGGTTATCACACTGCCTGTTTTGATACTGCCTTGCCCCTAAAAGTAAACCCAGTCCTTTAGGAGCAAAGGACCTAGAGAAGAGGCCAAATTCTGGTGTTAGCTGCACAGAAAACACAACCCTCAGAAGGCCATCACAGTTGTATTTTGGATTTGTGTCCCTTTCTGCTGGCCAGCTCCTGTTCTTGTGCTTCCACACTTAGCAGCAGCCAAAGCTTGAGCTGCTGCAAGGCTCCTGTGAAGAACCTGTTTCTGTGCCTGAGTTTGTCTGGAAACATCTAAAATTTTTATTGGGAGGTTGCAGAAGATCTGCCCCAGCATGGGCTGTGCTGGGCAGGACAGGGGTGTAGAGCAAGGAGGAAGGAACTGAGGCAGTCCTATGGGAAAACTTGTGAGAAGCTAGGTGGAAAACCTGCCCTCCAAGCTGGGGAGTGTCTCAAAGAAAGAGCACAGTGCAAGAATTCCATCTGGGAGCACTATGCTGTGCACAGTTTAAGCTTACCTGCTTTCTGTTTAGTCACTGAGCTATTGGTGCTGCAGCCTTTCAAAGAAAATGCAGAACTCCCTTTGAATAAACTGAATTCACTGGGACATTGTGCTGAAGGCACAGCTTGAGCTAAGGTGAAAGTTGCACCAAAATGAGCTCTGCTGGTTATGAGAGACATTATTGTATTTGCAGATACCCCTGTGGCAGGAGGGAATGATGAATCTGACTCCATGTTCTCAGAAGGCTAATTTATTACTTTATGATACTCTATTATATTAAAGAATACTATGCTAAACTATTCTAAAGAATACAGCAAGGATACTTACAGAAGGCTAAAAAGATAATAATGAAAACTCCTGACTCTCTCCAGAGTCCTGACACAGCTTGGCCCTGATTGGCCAAAGAGTGAAAACAACTCACAGCAGAATCCAATGGAACAATCACCTGTGGGTGAACAATCTCCAAACACATTCCACATGAGCACAACACAGGAGAAGCAAATGAGATAAGAATTGTTTTCCTTTTCTCTGAGGCTCCTCAGCTTCCCAGGAGAAAAATCCTGGGTGAAGGGATTTTTCCAGAGAATGTGAATGCCACACATAGGTGAATAAAGGTGAATAAAGCAGAAATGTTTTCATGTGGTTTTGCCAGAGACAATTTCTTTCTTAGCTTGAAAAACTGATCCATATTTTCAAACCAGTTCTGGTGCTAGCTACTTGGCTGGTTTTGCTTTCCAGAACTCCAGGTTTGTGTTTAACAGGCTGCCCCTGGGAGTCAGGTCTGTCCTTCCCTGCCCTCACCCTTCTTTAAGATATTGAGCAACTTTGACATTGAGCATTTATTGTGATAATGATATTATTATCATATAATAATTGATCCAAAGCCTGTTAGTCTCTCCACTTTTTCTGTGAATTTTGGTTTGTACAGCTCAGCTCAGACTGGAGGATTACCTTATTCTGTTAGAACCTCTAAAAATTGCTTTAGGCCCACTGACAACTGGCTCAGCTGTTCTTTGAGTCTGTGCAAGACCACTGGAAACAGGCTCTCCATGGATCTGAAAACCATAAATTAAGAACCACTGAACTAAACAGAGTTCAAATAATTCCTCAAGCAATCATGGATACTTTTACCTGCTTCTCCCTCTCCCAGCTCTGAGCAAATCCAGCCTTCCCTGTTTTACCTTAATGGGTAGAAGGCAGCTGAAGCAGCACACTGACAAACAGGAAAGCACAATTGCTTCGAGGAAGTTACCCTTCACATGAGCCACTTAAGGGGAAAAAATAAAATTACTTCATATAAAACTCCATGGTTTATTGCCCAAGCTAGGAAAGGGTAGTAAAATAGTACTGAGTTGGAAATTTTTAATTAAACCAATGCTTGATGACTTAAAATTTGTTTATGATTTCTAGCAAAGATTAATGCACAATAGCAAGCCAAACAATTCATTATTTCAGAGCTTGTTGTCATGTAATTTGTCGAACTGAGTGAAAAAGAGATTATTACATTCAAACAAATTTATTGTTCTGTAGCCTGGGGTTTTTCTTTTGGTTGTGTTTGGCTGTTTTTTCATAAAGTAAAAGTAAATAAATTAAAGCACTGAAGCAACTCTTGGAATTTCCCTGGAGGAGTGGGATACTCACACAGGCTTCAGACCAGAAGCTCTGAACTCTATTGATCAAGGCAGAAGGCTTGGGCTCCCCCAAAGCTGTAATCACATATTGTTACAGTTGTAGACTAGAAGTGGGTAAATCATTTGTCTAATCTTTAAAACAGTTTGTTTATTAAGGGAGAGATTTAGGGGATAAAATTGCACAAGAACATGTACCTTTAGATCAGTCTTGGATTTTCAAAACCTTATGGAAGAGGGGTACAGAAAACTGCAGAGTCCTTCCTGCCAACTTCATTTTTCCTAACGAGCTAGCTACAGCCACCTCTTTAAGGAGACAGTTCTTGATCAAACTTTTCTGTCAGTTTTCTTAATCACCAAATTGAATTTCACCTCTTTCAACTTGAGAACCATTATTCTTCACCTTAGTGACAGGACGTGATTTAAACTATTCCTTTTCATTCACTGTGTTATTACAGTTAAGGATTAAATGTTAAAAAGAAGCCATCCCAAAGCCTCACTGTACAGAAATGGAAATCTTAATTTCACTATAATGAAATGAGACGAATTTTCAGGACCTGGCTGTATGAAGAACCTCTCAACTCATCTCAAAGCTGTTTAGAGGTTTCTTTCATTCCTGACCCCATATGCCATTAGTTCAGGAGCCCCTCAGTTGTGGAGGGGGTGTGTGGGCTGGGATCTCACTCTGAGCCCCAAAATAATTGCTCAGGCTCAACAGAAAGGGGTGGGGAGGAGTGGGAGCAGGATGAAAAACATCCTTGCTGCAGGAGACAATGTGCTGAGAGCCACACAGCAATCAGACCAGGTTTAGGATTTTACCCTTAATGCTTCCACATGATAATTTGGTGACAGGAAATTATGACTAACTGATTGCTAGTTGGACAAGATGTGTATATTGAACAAGACATCTGGGGACTGATTTTCACCCTTCTCAAAGTCTTGGATGAGGCTGTCTGAGTTTGGATGTCCATACAGAGAAGTTGGGCTGACATTGGCCATAGGATCTTTTAGAGATGGGGTATTTTTTATGTCACTCAAGTGAAATTTCTCAGAAAAATCTGAAAAAAAAGGAGAAGAAGCTCAGATATTTCCTTTTGAAAGGCAGAGGCCACTGTCAGCAGAGCAGAGTTGCTGGGCTGAGTGCTGCTCCTTTGTCACAGACTGGACATGGAAGAAAAGGCTGTGTGAAGGCACATCCCTGTGCATGCTGGAAAGGATCTGGTACCTGGCTGGCCCCACGGGCAGCAGGGCAGCCCCAGCTGAGAGCCCTTCAGTCACAGGGCCAGCAGAGATGTCCCTCTGTGGGAGTGACAGGGACCTCACCAAACGAGATGTGACCAGAGCCCAGAGAAGCCTTTCCAGCTACTGACACTGGCAGAAAATGGGAATATCTGCTGCCATTCTGTGCCTGTACAGACCCCAGAGCCCTGTTCCAAAACCCTGCACCGAGTGCTCCTACCTGCTGAGCTTTGAGTGCAGACATGCAGAGTGCCACGTGGTTTGTTTAACCCCTTCTGTGCCACTCTGGACTGTGAGACACAGGAGTGCTGGGAGGCTGCAGCTGATGTAAGGTCCTTTGCTGTTCAGCTCCCTAAGGCAGTGTGACACCCCAACCATCTCCCAGGGCTTGTGGAAGAGGTTTTACAGCAACTTCAGTGAGCCAGGGAGAAGTTTGATAAGAGGATCCATGTTTATCCCTGAAAGAATTTCCTACCAAGGTCATTGACACAGAAACCAAGAAAGAAAGAAGGATAAATAAGAGAAACCTGCAACTGCCTATTCCAATGAGCACTTTGTTTATCTCTGGTGACCAATGAGTAAAGTATAAACTTATGAGTTTTGTAAGAATGTGAAAAAAGCATGCATGCTAGAATAAAACCAGGTTTGAAGCTTTCTGAAAATGGGGTGTTGCTTTGTATTGTTCTGTCTCAGCTACGACAAGGGCTCCTATAAGAGGTGGCTCTGCTGGGAGCCCCTGGGGTGCTGGAGCAGGGCAGGAGCCTTGGCAGTGGAGTGACAATCCATGAGATGCTGCAGTCGAGTACAGTGACAGTTTTTGCCCCAGTGCCATGCATGGAGAGCTGCCAGCTTTGCACAGAGCCCAGCTGAAGCCCAGAACAGCTCCAGCTGCTGTGTGCCATGCACCCTTCTGTGTGCCATGCACCCTTCTTTGTGCCATGCACCCTTCTGTGTGCCATGCACCCTTCTGGACTCCTCCTCCCGTGCTCCCCTCCCTCAGAGGACTGGGTGCCAGGAGGGATTTATCCACATCCATGTCTCCTTTGCTCAAAGACCTTCCTCCCAGGATTTCTGACATCCTCATCCTGACCCAGTGCTGCTTCTTTTTGTGCTCATCCTACATCCCCTGGGATTAGGACACTCTCCTTGAAATTTTAGCTCTTGCTTCTCTTTTGTCTCTCCAGCACTTTTTCACAAATCCAGTGGAGTAATGGGACCTTAGAGCTTTCTTTTGAAGTATTTTCATCTTAAGATTCCAGAATGCATGGATTCCTCCCTCCCTCCCTCCTTTCTGTAGTACTAGAGGAAAGATTTTTACACAATACTGTAAGTTCTCAAATAAGATATATTAGTAAGGAATAAGAGGTGAAGCCATAGGAGTGGAGCAGAACTGCATTTTGCAGTCAAAAAACATAATAGGTGATGCATAAGATAAAAAATATTATTATTATTATTATTATTATTATTATTGTCCTTTAGCCACCAGGGATCAGAGTTACTGCTGCCTTTTCAGGGTAGCTCTTCTGGAAGGTGCCCAACATGCATTACCCAGCACTGTGACTGTGTCTGATGTGCCTCTGGTTTATGTATAGTAATAGAACAGCTATAGACAGCTTTTTTTATATTTAGCAGCAGGTTTGTAAGGATGAAGAGAAATGCCTGCACACCTGCATTGTTCCCATGGCACCTGAGCACTTAAATGTCTTTTTCTGTTTGTCATCTTTTGTATTTTAATGACACACAGAGGCATCAACAGAGATGGGAACTGCATCATATGAGACACTAAGTGAACCTGAGAATGGCAGCACCTGCCCCAGGTAACAGACTGTCTAAAACAGGCACAACAGGCACTAAAAGGTGTATTATCTCCATTTATAGGTAAGGCCATGGGATAAATGAAGACTCTTGCAGTTTCCCACAGTCTATAATAGTCACAGTCATTGAACCTCTAACTAGAGGGTTGCACACCTCTGTTTTTTAAAGAGAATAACTGCTGCTGTCTTGGAAACAATTTATATCTGTTAATAATCAAGATGTAAAATGAAGTAATGCAGGTATTGAGACAGAAAGGTGATGTGTTCAGATATAACTTCATGGGGACGTTTCACAGGAACAGACATTAAGAAGGAAGTAACGATTTTTTTCATTTTAAACATGGGGGACAAGTGCAATCTATAACTAAAATAGAAACGTACTTCATTGTCCTTCACTGCTTTCATGCCTCTGGTGTTCCCTAGATTTACTGGAGGCATTTGGGTTTAAACTAAAATTTTAAATTAAAAGTGTTAAAATTTAAATTAAAAAAAAATAAAATTAAAAGTTAAAAAATTAAATTTTAAATTAAAATCCTATATTGCCCCAGACACTATCCCAGAGACTCATTCATTAGGGATAAGACCCCAGTGCAGAGCTCACTGCTGAACTGCCTGGGTCCCAGCAGCAGCTTTCCCAGCTTTAAAAGAAATCCTCCAGTTTTAAAATGTCTTTACATTTAGTTACTCTACTTAAAATACAAGAGGAGAAAATACAGTTAGTCTCTCTAATCCATCTTAAAATTCAAAGGCTAAAACCCCCCTGTTTCTTGAGAAAGGAAGAGTCCTTTGAGATGATCAGATCCACTGCCCACTGTTTTTAAGTTAGATATCATTAAGTTAGATGTGCAGCCCTGGCACTTTGTTTTCTGCAGTGGATGAGTAAGTGCATGTGGCAGGTTTATGGGAAATGAATTCCTCACCTCCAGTGAGACTCAGGGAGAGCCTTGGTGCCATCTGCCCTGATCCCATTACAGCCAGCTCATGGACAGCTGGAATGCCCAGGCACCCACTCTCCTCATTAATCCCCCATTCCACTACAATAAACCTCTGCAGAGATGGCAACACATTGCAGATGGAATTAATCCACCGTGGCAGGAGCTAATTAAGAGAACAAATCTGAAGCAGTGCCTTATGGCTTTAATTCCCTTTTTATACCTGCAGGGCAAGGACTGTTAAAAATGAAAAGAAGTTAAGCGTGAGCTGGCGCTGGCTTTAACCATGTCTGCAATCTCAAATATTGCTCCTGCTCATTTCAGCAAAGCCTTGGATCAGACTTGAAAATAAAAAATTAATGAACTATGAGGGGAGCAGAGGAAAAGGAGTTTTCATTAAGAACGCTCAGAAATCAACCTGAGCGCTCGCCTAAGAAAGCTGATACACTTAATCTCAGCATCAAAGCAGAGTTTTGTAAGGTGGCAGGTATTTCTAGGAAAGAGTATTCAGATGATACAAAAGGTCTTTTCAGGAGCAAGTAAAGTATAAATAATTTAAGACTGTATCTTTTAGAGCAAGAAATAGTCCTCCACAGGATGTTGTATCAGGGTAGGAGCAACCAGCTGTGCTTGTGTCTTCCAAAGGGGAACTCTCTTCTCATAGATTTTGGAACTTATGATCTTAATTTAAAATAATTAATAATCCTGAAGCTTTTCATTATCTACCAGTTTGACTCTCTGATATCCCCCCACCAGCTAAAGCCAAAAATGGGGTGTGATGTAAAGAAAAGCCTCTGCACATGATTTTGTGAGATAGGAGTGCCTGTATATAAATGACCAGTAGTAGAGGAAATGAATGAAATGTGCACAGGAGCACATGGGAAATGTTAGAGCTACTGGTGATCTGTGCAGTATTTATGTGTAAAACCTTGAAGTGTGTTTTCTGGAGCAGAACCTTGCAAAATGTGTTATTTCAAACTTAAAGAGCTCTATTTGTAGCCCACTGAAGCATGTACTTGGCTTTAAGCATATGTTGAAGGCTGTTCTCTCCTTGTCAAAACACTTTGGGCTAAACACACAGGAGATATAAGAGTTAAGGAATTAACTACATGAATTAACTTTTCTTATTAAAAACACATGTAAAATTTTGCATTAAACTGTTTTTCATTTAATTTAGAGAAGGATCTTTCATGTGCTTATTCCTAAGAATGGTAAAACACTTTTGGCTACTACTGAAATGAAAGTCAAAGTTGTTTAGTACCTCACAGGACTGAGCTAGGGGTAGTCAGGGGTGATTCCACATTCCTGAGACCTCAGACAATGAAGTAATGTCATCTACTTAGTGACCTGATATACTTAATAAATATAGCTGTCCCACAGAAAACTTATTGCATATGTTTAACCTGATAACAATCAGAAATATTTTATTGTATTTGTAAATTAAAAACAGGAATTCATTGCATTTTCAAAACTGAGAGTACTTTTCGAGTACACAGATTTTTTCTAGAGGATTAGTATTATGTGGTCTGTCTTAAGGTCCTGTGCTGTCACAGAGGAATTCCCAGTCCTGGCTCTAGACTTGAGGCTCTCTAGGCAGTGAAGTTGCTGGTGCCACAAAAACAAGAGAAGACTTCATAAAGGCAGCTGTAGAAAATGTTGAGTAATTGACATTTTCCTCCAGGAACTGAAGCAGCTCCTCCAATAGAAAAAAACTCCTGTCTTTTCCTGGAATTAATTCTTTATGCACTTCCTTGTCAAACTAGAACAGTAAACCAAAAAAAAATAGGTGAGAGCTTGTTTTCATTAGTGACTAGTAACAGCACTGGAATTCCCACTCCATCCCAGAGCAGTGGTCTGAACTGAAATAAAAGTAGCCCTGTGGGGAATTGCCTTGTAGCATCATCCAGAGACCTGGCTGCACTGGGATGCTTAGAAAATAGAGATAACATTGGACCAGGTGTCAGCTACATCTCTGAGGCTCTTTTTGAAGCCTGTGGTTCGTCTTGAGCATTTGGCAGTGTGTGAGGCTTGGTTTCCTTTGTCCTTTTGCAGATGTGAGCTGTGGCTCCCACTGCCAGGGCCAGGCCAGGGTCACAGTGCCAGTGCTGCCTTTTTCAACCTGGAAATGAAACTCGAGAGAAACTTTAGTATGGAAGATAATATAAAAGTGGATCTTTATTTGGAGGGACAGTTATGGAAGGATGTCCACAAAAGTCCACCCACACAGGCTGAATACAGTTCTTATAGGTTTTAGGAAATTAGCATAATTCATAAAAATCACTGATTGGGATGACAAGTGGTGATGTAATTCCCCCCCAAGTCAAGCCCCTTCTCTGGAGCCACCCCCTTTGGTAATAACTGTACTTTGTCCATTAAAATGTCCATCTTGAAGAGCTGTTCTCAACCTTGCTTTGCAGGAAGAACCAATTTAGGATAGGGGCCTTGTACCCCATGGGCTTGGAGCTCTGGAATTTGTTTTGTCTTCCTGCCATGGGAAAGGCATGGAAAAGTACTGGGAAAACTAGCTGGAATTAACAGGCCACAGAGCTCCAAATATATGTGCAAAGAATACAGAGAACATAGAAAAGAAAAAATGACAAAAACTAAGATGGCATCACAAGGAAGTGGGGTGAAAAATCCCCTGCAGAAATCACATTTAGAAAAGGAATTGTAACCTCAAAAGTGAATGGCCAGGAGGGGTCTTGGGGCTTTGGTGTCCCAAGGGGAGAGAAGGACAATTGCAGCATCAGTGGGCAAAGCATGGTGCAAATGGAGCCCCACTAGAGGCACCTGAGGCAGATTCATGTGTGGCATTCACATCTTCTGAAAAATCCCTTCACTCAAGATTTTTCTCCTGGGAAGCTGAGAAG